>WSYQ01001298.1:0-95690 GCA_011426435.1 Lysiphlebus fabarum
GAATAAGTCATTGTGAGTCATTCAAAAAAAATCGGAAAAATATTGAAATGTATCAGGGTTATAGAACTCGAAAAGAGGTATTCGATGCTGCTTATACTTTTTTTCTAAGATCAAAATTGAATAAATAAGTCATTGTGAGTCATTCAAAAAAAATCGGAAAATTATCGGGTAGTATCAGGGTTATAGAACTCGAAAAGAGGTATCCGATGCATTTTATACTTTTTCGCTAAGATCAAAATTGAACGAATAAGTCAATGTGAGTCATTCAAAAAAAATCGTAAAAATATTGAAATATATCAGGGTTATAGAACTCCGAAAGAAGTTTTCGAAGAGGTATTAAAAATAAAAAAGAAATTTGCAAGTGTTTAATTGTTATTATATTTAAATCATTATTATTTTTAGATTTAAACTTTGTTTATTAATTTAATTTTTAATATCAAATTTATTGTTTGATTATATATAAGTATATTACCTTTGTTTTGAAAATTTAACTATCCAGATAAAATAATATTATTTGCAATAGTAAATTATTTATTTAATGAGTAATTTTGATTAATTATTTTCAAACATTTCATTAATATTATGTATATTAAAAATACTCTTGTAATACAGTCTAATTTTTAAAAATAGTTTAAATAAAAAATATTATTTATTATACAGCTGTTGTATTATAGCACATACTTAAATTCAAAATAAAAAATATTTTCTTATTCACATTTATTATTAATAATTTAATTTTTTTATGATGACAAAATATATATTTTATTATGTAAATAATAATTTTCTTTCCTTTGATTTATATTTTCCATCATGTTATTTCAATTTCATCATGTTTTTTTAACATCATCATTGCTTGAGGACTCTTGACAACATTATATATAAATGCCCAGCATAATTTTGCTGGTAACATACTGAAAAAAAATAATTATTTTTACATTTAATTTATAAAATTTGCATAACAAAAAAAAAACAAATAACAATTTCTATTATTTTTTATTTTCTTACTTTTTAAGTGGTAATAAATAATTAGCACTAGCTGGTAATGTGACATTTATTTGATTTGTCAATATACCAAATACAATTTCTTCAGCAACATAATCTGGCTCCAATGCTGAAATAAGTCTGTAAAATGAAAGAAAAAAATTTTTTTTTTATATATATTTATATTTACAATACGTCTGAAATAAAATCCATTATAAATTTTGCATAATAATATGTTTAAAAATAAACTGACCTTGGTTTAACATTTGGAAACATTCCTGTGTTGATTACATATGGACATACTAGTGTCATATTGATGCCATGAAAACCATGTGCCTGATGAATAAATATCAATTTTTAAAATATTTCTAAACATGTTATATATAATTAAAATATATACTTACATTTAATTCAGTAAATAAACTCTCGTGATAACCAATTGCTGCAAATTTTGTTGCTGAATAATCAGTACAGTTGTAAGTTCCAACCATTCCAGCAACACTTGCTATTGTCACAATATGACCATGGTTATCTTTCATCATTTGTTTAAGAAATGATTTATTTATCTATATAAAAATAAATTGTTCAGTTAATACTTGAGTTATTTTATTTGAAAAAAAATTATATTTATTTACCCAATAATGCGAAAGAATATTGACTTTAAATGTTTTTTCAATTTCATCATCTGGAATATCCATAAATGTTTTACCATAAATATATCCTGCATTATTAATGACAATAGTTACCTAAAAAATATAAATACAAATTAATAAAAAATTGTTATACCAATTTGAAATAATTGAAACGATAAATGAATTATTAATTTACATTTCCAATTTCAATTTCAACAGTTTTAGCAATTTTATAGACCTCATTTTTATCTGATATATCACATACATAGCCACTGCATTTTCCTTTCATTGATTTTATTTCATCAACTACATCTTGAATACCTAAAAATAAAAAAATATAAAACATTTTATTGAAATATTCAAGTTGTAATTAATAAATCACTCTATTTGAAATATAAATTTTATTAAATGTCGTATTAGAAAGTAAAATTGTATATGTGTTTTTTTTCATTCAACTTTTAACAAATAATAAAATTGCCATATAAAAAAAATTGCATGTTGACAATCATATAATTATTTCCGGCAAATTTATATAAAAAAAAAAAAAAAAAAAAAAAACTATTATAACATTAAGAATAACTGTTTTTTTTTTAAATAAAATTTCTTTGTTGCAATTGTCCATGATAAAAAAAAAAAAAAAAGTCAGAGATCAATTGCAATGTCAAATGTAGAAAACTTTCACATTCAATAAATTCACGTGATGATAATTTATTTGACAAATAAATTTATTAAATTTATATATAAATATATTTATTTGTAAAAAAATAATATATAAATAAAATTTAGTAAATAAATAAACTGATTTGCAATCATAAATATTTAAATTATCTTTTTCTTTTCAAATTGTTGTTAACAACTTTTCATTATTAATTAGTTAGTATAATCAATAAGTTATTTTTTAGAAACTTTTATTTTATAAAAAAAATTATAGATTTGAATTTATTAATATTAGAAAAAATTAAAAAATATAATTTAATTTACCTGATTTATTAATATCCCAAATGACAACATGAGCACCAAGTTTAGCTAATTTAATTGCAATTAATTTACCAATGCCACTAGCTCCACCAGTTATTAATGCAATCTCACCTTGAATACTTTTGCATTTATATTTTCGAGGTACGATTAAAAGTATAAATGCTTCAATAATATATATTATCGATGTAAATGCAAATACAAATACATCAATCATCACATTCACTGTTTCTTTCAATTCCATTATAATTACCTTTAAACATTACAAAAATATTTATTATTCAACACTTTTTAATGAAATAATTTTAATAATTTTTTATATCAAACAATTAAAATTTAGTATTGTATATTGGCTATTCAATTATTAATAATTATGTTAAAATCAATTAACTCAAGTTAATAGAAATAATAAAATAAAATTACAAAGCGTAAATAATTTTTTCATTATATTTATATTTTTATACAAAAACAAATCAATTTTATCGTTAAAAAAAAATAACAAACAATGCTATTTTTGAAGAAAGTTTTAAAATTAAAAAATGATTAATAAAATTAGAGATTATTTAGATATTTTATTTAAATTTTTTATCTTTTATTTACTAATATAACAAGTTTAATGAATCAAATAAAAAAAAACTACTTTATGTTTGAATTTTTTTGGATATTTATCAATTTGCATATTCAAAAAATTTAGCTGAAAAGTTAATGTAATATATATTAAAACATTAAAATAATATATTTATAAATATTGAAAAAAAAACATCAATTTATAAATTATTCATTTAAAAATAATATCAAATTTTTATTAAATATATTTTTTGTAGTTTTAAATCAAGATAACACTGTGAAAGTTGTAGGTATTAAGTTAACCATACATGAAAATAATTTTTCTGCATGTTATTTAAGTTTCTCCAAGATTAAAATAAATTGAATAAATATATTTAAAAAAAAAAAAATAAAAAAATAAATAAACAAACATTAACATTTTTACTTGTAAAATTCAATAAACGTATTTGTAAATTTTAAAATAAAAAAAGAAAAATGTTTTTTCTTCAATTATTTGTATTTGATTTTTTTATTACAAGAATTTGTCATGAATTAAAATTAATAAAAAACAAATATTCTCTTTTACCCAGCTAATAAACTTAGACATTAAATTTTAACAAAATAAAAAAACAATAATAATAATTTAAATGAATTTTATCTTACTTGTTTTTATTCAATATTTCACTGTAGTGGTAATTTAAAAAAAAAATAAAATTATATGATAAACTTTAATACTAAAAGTATTCAATGGCATTTGTCTATTAAATGTTGTAAACACATCGAGTGTTGGATGTTGACTGTAGACCAAACCAGCCTAACAGACATACAGAAAATTTACCATAAATTTATACCCACACCTTCATCAACAACTGTTATCATCATAATAAATATTTTTTTTAATATTAATTTATAAACAAGTTAATTTGTAATAATTTTTTCTTCAACAAAAGTTACAATAATTATACTAATAAAACATATTAATCTATTATTATATTTCATATTTATCAAGGTCGATCAATCAGTGTTATGAAAAAAATTTAAATTTAAATCTTCTATTACGCATGTTTAGTATTTTTTTTTTTTTTTAAATGAATATATTATACAAACTGTTACACAATTTTTTTTTTTTTACAATCTCATTTGTGATAACTTTTTTTTCTATACAACTGTTTTAGTTTTTTTTTTTTTTTTTTACATTTTAAATTACCCAACAGAAAAATAAAAAAAAAGCAAGATAATTTATTAAATTAGTTTTTGATATAAATTTTATATAGTTTTTTTTTTTTATTTTAAATATATTAAGTACAGATTAAAGAGAAAGGAAACCATCATTTCAACAAGTCGGCCAACTATCTCTGTGCAAATAAAAAAGAAAGAAATGCATACATTTTTTTTTTTTAAACATTTTATGATTTATTTGTATTTGAGAAAAATAATAAATATGCGACATTAATAATAAAATGAATTAGGTGTTAATGAGGGTTTTGACAGCTCAATGAAATTATAATAATTAATTGCATATTAACTAAAAATTCAAACGAAAAATAAATACAAAAAATAAAAAAAATCGTGCGTTGATTTTTAATAAGAAAAAAAATAATTACAGTATTGCAAAATTGAATATTTAATGTGAGATTTATTTTCGTTTTTTAGTATACAATAGTTTTGATTTTTATTCAGAGATATTAGACAAGTTGCAGTTGCTTGGTGAAATGTTTCAAGTTATGGTTATTATAATGATGATGATGATGATGATGAAGCTATGGATAAAATGAGTAACCAGGTCATTCATGTAGCTGTTGGAATATTTCCATTTGTATATATACATATACAATTGATATACAATTCTATTTTTGTTCATTTATATGCTTTTTAAATTTAAATTTTTGATCCAGTTCAAGGCTGACATAAAAAAAAACAAAAAAAAATATACAAAATTTTAAAATGTAAATTTTTCCAATATTGTATATAATTATAAAATTAATTTAAAAGTACTTTTGATAATAAAGGTTCAGATTTCTATTCTTTATATATGACCCAGGTAAAAATTCTAGAGGTTGATGCTGATGATGACACACAGTTTGATGACACCAAGTGTCATGGAAAAGAATGACTTGATATAGAAAAAGAAGGCACGTTGATATTCACAAATAGATGACAACACATCAGAGTTTTATATCTGAAATTTTGTCGATGGGCAAATAATTATTTAACTTGTTTGTTTAATACTTGAATACACTGTAATTAATTTTAATTAAATTTTATACAAATTTTAATTTAAATATACCTATAAGAAATTTAAGGCTCGTCTCAGTCATCACTTCCTACTTAGGCAATGTTCCACTTACTCATCTAAGTGTAAAATCATTAAATATTATATTTTTAAATTAAAATTTGTATTAAATTTAATTAAAATTAATTACAGTGTATTTAAATTTAACAAACAAGCTGAATAATTATTTGCCCATCGACAAAAATTCAGATATGGATCAGTATTACAACTAGTGGGTTTATATATAAATTTTTTTATCAATTTAATCAACAAATATTGATAATCATTTCAAACATAAACTCATACTACATTGATATCTTATCTGTAAGTATCGATTTTGTTTTTTTTTAATTTTTGAAAGTTAGGATGACAATGATATTTTTTTATTTATTTATTTTTTTTTGATTAATATTTGTCAAATAACTACTTGAGTTAGTGACTATAAAAGATTAGTGTCTTACAATTTTTTATTCACTTTTAATATATAAAAATAGTGGAATTGACATAAAGGTTGCTATTGAATCAACATGATAATTAATAATAATTTTAGTTTTTTTGGGATATTATTTAATGTTATTTTAACAACATTAATAATTAATATATCAGCAGATAGTGTTGATAATAATTATAATGGAACATCATACTTGAAAAATAAAACTTGTAATTAAAATTTAAATCATTTTAATAATTAAAATAAAATTAATTAATAAATAAAATTATTTTAAATATATATTTTTTTCTGTTTCAAGCATTACGATCATTTGGAGTGTACAATAAAAATTCTGGTAAATGGAAAAAAATGTATTATTACAAAGAGGATGAATCAGAAACAGATAAATCTTATCTAAGAAATAAAGAAATACCTGGTAATTTAAAAATTGGTCAAAGAATTAATGGCTGGGGTAAAGTAGCAGGACCAGAAGAATGTGCACGTGAATGTATCATTGGTGCACCACCGAAAATTTGTTACTATGACTGGACAGTTGAATACTATCGTACACTTGGCGGGTATATATTATTGAAATAAAATAAAAAAACAAAAAATATTATAATTTTATTTATTTTTCAGTGCTTGTGATAAATGTGTACCAAAAACAAATTCATCATTAACAAGTGATTGTCAATGTATCTATGGTGATGGTTATCATATCTCTGGTTTATTAACAGTCAATAGAATGTATCCAGGACCATCAATACAAGTATGTCTTGGTGATTTAGTTGTTGTTGATGTTAAAAATAGAGCTCCTGGTAATGAAATAACAATACATTGGCATGGTATTTATCAAATGAATTATCAGCATTATGATGGTGTACCATTTGTAACACAATGTCCAATTCAAAGTGGTTCAACATTCAGATATCAATGGAGAGCACAAAATATTGGTACACACTGGTGGCATTCACATTCTGGTATGCAAGAACCAAAATCACTTGCAGGAACAATTATTATACGTCAACCAAAAAAATATGATTCAAATCACAAATTGTATGATTATGATGACAATGATAATCTTATATTTTTAAATGATTTTTTACATGATAATCCTGATGATCATTTTCCTGGAACATCTAGTAAATTTAATGCAGGTTCAGTTCCTAAAAACATTCTCATAAATGGTCAAGGTCAATGGCTGGTAAGATTTTTTTTTTTTTTAACATTATTACTAATAGAATAATTTATTGATTTATTAATTTATTTAATATATATTTTATTGTAGAATACAACATCTGGTGAATTTACAGAAACACCATTAAGTGTTATTAATGTAAAACCAGGAAAAAGATATAGATTTAGAATGATTAATGGTGCTAGTTTTGGTTGTCCCCTTACATTTACTGTTCAAAATCATACTTTAACTATAATTGCAACTGATGGTGAAAATATTGAACCAGTTGTAGTTAATTCTATTACTTCTTTTTCTGGTAATAATAATAATATAAATTTAATTCATTTATATTATTTTTTATAAATTATTAATTTTTATTTTTTATTATAAATAGCTGAACGTTTTGATTTTATTATAAATACTAATCAACCATCTGAAAGTTATTGGATACAAACAAGACTTATTGGTTCATGTACTGCTCGAGAAGTAATGCAACTTGGAATTCTTCGTTATGCTGATTCATCTTCAACACAACCAAAATTAACAAGACCAACATTTAATAATTCTCTTCAAATGGGAATCGTAAGTGGTTTTTATTTATTTATTTTTTTTTTTTCGAATAAAATTAAATAGTTATTAATTTGAATTTATAAATTTTTTAGTCACTCAATGAATACAATAATGTTTGTGGAGATAAAAAATCTGATATAATTTGTATGAAAAATCTTAAATCAGCTGTACCAGTTGATCCAAGAATTTTAGCTGAAAAAACAGATTTTCAATTTTATATACCTCATGAATTTCATAGATGGGATGAAAATGAACTTTATGTACCTGGTTCATATGATACATTTTTAAGTAAGAATATTATTAAAATTATTGTACATTTATTATTCATTTAAAAAAAAAATATTTTATAACGTATTTAATATTCAGCACCAGATGGAGGAAAACGTGGATACATTCCAATAATCAATGGAATTTCCAATAGATTTCCATCATCACCATTTTTAACTCAATCTAAAAATATTGAAGATAATGAAATTTGTAATGTAACAAAAAAACCAAAACATTGTGAAAATAAACCAGTTTGTTTATGTCCACATGTTTTGAAAATACCACTAAATTCATCTGTTGAAATGACAATTGTAAATACTGGTAAATTAATTTTTATATAGGTATAATTTAAATTAACATGACAATATAAAAATATAAAAAATTGATAATATTTCAACAGATCCAATGGATTCACCTCATCCATTTCATTTACATGGATATGGTTTTCACGTGATGGCACAAGGTTCACGTGAAGCTATCAATCTAACACGAGAAAATAGCCACAATGCATTGAAACTTGATAGAGAAGTATATAAATTAGATTCATATGATCGACCACCAATTAAAGACACATTGACAGTGACAACAAAAGGCTATACAATTATTAGATTTATTGCTAATAATCCAGGTAAATAATTAATCTAATAAATATATTTTAATCATCAATTGAATTTTTTTTTATTTATCAAATTAATTTGTATTTTTTTACAGGATATTGGCTATTACATTGTCACATAGTAACACAGTAAGTAAATTATTTTTGAAAAAAAAGTTAGAGTACAGTGTATTTATTGTTTAATTTATCATTTTTAGCTTAATGGTTGGTATGTCTTTGACATTACATGTTGGTGAACAAAGTGATATTCCTGCAACACCAGCAGGTTTTCCAACTTGTGGAAATTATGAACCACCAATTTTAAATATCCATTAGATTATATCATTTATCAATGATAAATATTCAAATGTATAATTATTTTTTTTTTTTAATTAAATTATAATAAATTTATTAGATTGTGAAAAATTAATAATTTTATTTATTTTAATATTATATTTTCAAATATATATTATTGATACAATTATCAACTACATAATTTTTTATTTTCATAAGAATCTTTACCGTAAATTTATTGAAATTTTTTAATAATAATAAATTTTTATTTTTATTATCTATAATATAGATTATATTTTATCAGTTTTATTAATAATTTTTAAATTTTTTTATTGTCAACATCCAGGTTGATGATTATCATGTATTGATTATATGAAATACATATATGTATGATTTATTAAAAATATATACTGATATTTATTTTATTGTTAGATTGATAAATTAAATATGTTTATTAAATATTATTATTATTGTATTTTGTTTTGTGATTGACAGCAATAAAGTTATTTATTTACAATTACTTTTAGATTCATGTTAAAAGTAGGTATAATAATTATTGATATTTTAATTTTTTTCTAAATTTATTCTAGATCATAGAGATAGTTTCATATGTAAATTTTATATACATGTAGTTTACATTAATAAACTGATGTCTTTGTGAATATTTCTAATAATAAAATTAGTAACTATATATATTATTATTTTGACAATAAAAATATCTACTTTAACCAAGATTTAATTTAAACATGAATAAATGACTGAAAATTATCACAAGTTAAAAAACCAAATGGTCTAGGTGGAAGATCAGTCCATCTTTTTCTGAAAATGACTCATGATGGAGACAAATGGTAAACAAAGATTGAATTTGATTGAATTGCAATGGTGGAAAAAATTCGAAAAATTTTATTATTGAATTCGAGCCTCAAAGTTTCCACATGTTGGAAAACCAGGTGGTGACGGTGGAACATCATTCTCATTACCAACATGAATAACAAGAGACATTCCAATCATCAAACTAGAAAAATTAAATGAATATTAAACAAAGTTTTTAAAAAATATAATATGATAAAAGATGATTCAATAATAATAATACTTACTGCGGCAAAATATGACAATGAAATAACCAATATCCTGTTTTAATAAAAATAAATATGTTAGTTAGTTTGGAAAAAAAATTTGATCAATAAAAAATAAATTAATGAAAATATACCTGGATTATTGGCAATAAATCTAATAACTGTGTAGCCGTTTGCAGACACTGTTAAGGTATCTTTGATTGGTGGTCGATCATGTGAACCCAATTCATAAATTTTTTTATGAAGTTTAAAAACTTCATAATTATTTTCTCGTGTTAAATTAAGATCTTTCAGTGAACCTTGAGCCATTACATGAAATCCATATCCATGCATGTGAAAAGGATGTGGCACACTGTTTGAAGCTTATAAGAAATTTAAAAAAAAATAAAATTATTAAATTGTTTTAATTCTGTTACTATCAATTTAAGTTATATTAGATCTAAATTTTACTGTACTTGGATCAAATAAAATTATTTCAACTGATGAATTAAGTGGTATATCAAGAACATGTGTACATATACAAACTGGTGAATTATCACAACTTCTTGGCTTATTATTTTTATCACAAATTGTTTGTTTTTTAATATCATTAGCTTGAGTAAGAAATGGTGATATTGGAAATTTGTTTGATATTCCATTGATTAAAGGAATTACTCCACTATCTCCACCACTTGGTGCTTTAAATAAATAAAACAAATACATAAATAAATATATTGATTTTTTTTTTTTTTTTTAAATCCTTACCTATAAAAGGATTATATGTTCCAGGTTTAAAAAGTTCAGTTTGATTCCAACGATAAAATTGATATGTTAAATAAAATTGAAAATCTGTTTTTTCAGCTATAATTCTTGGATCAACTGGTTCAGCAGATTCAAGATTTTTTATACAAATTATGTGTGATTCATTTTCATCACATATCTTATTGTATTCATTCATCACCTGTTAAAAAAAAATTTGTAATTAGAATAATTTTAAATATAAGTTATTTTTATTGATTAGATAAAGAAAAATTTAACTTGCAGTTCCTAATGGAAGTCCAGCATTATATGTTGGTCGTATTGATTGTGGCTCCATTACAGTTGATCCAGCATAACGAAGAATTCCAAGTTGTATAATTTCTCGAGCTATACATGAACCACTCAATCGTACTTGTATCCAGTAACTTCCAATTTGTTGATTAGCATTTAAAACAAAATCAAAACGTTCCGCTGTTGAATAAATAAAATTGTTATTATAATAATCACAATATGGATAAACAATAAAATAGTTACCAGATAATGAACTGATAGTATCAACTATTTTTGGTTTTACATTTTCTCCATCAGCTGATATAACAGTCATGCTATGATTTTGTATTGTCAATTGAAAAGGACAACTAAAACTAGCAGCATTAATCATTCTAAATCTATATCTTTTTCCTGGTTTTATATTAATAACACTTAATGGTGTATTTGTCCATGCACCAGTTATTTTGTCCTAAAATTATATGAAAATAAAAAAAAAAAAACACTAAAAAATTGTAGATTTATCTTCTGTTGATGTTGCAATTTTATAATAAAAAAAAAATATATATATTTTTATATCTACATACAAGCCATTGGCCTTGACCATTGATGAGTGCGTTATCAGGTGTTTGACCTGCATTTGTTTTAGCAGATGTTCCGGGAAAGTGATCATCTGGATTATCATGCATCCAATCATTTAAAAAAATAAGATTATCAGTGTCATCATAATCATACAATTGATAATTTGAATCATTTTCTTTAGGTTGACGTATGATAACTGCACCTTCAAGTGCTTTAGCTTTTTGCATTCCAGAATGTGAATGCCACCAGTGTGTACCAATATTTTGTGCTCTCCATTGATATCTAAATGTTGAACCACTTTGAATTGGACACTGTGTTACAAAAGGTACACCGTCATAATGCTGGTAATTCATTTGATAAATACCATGCCAATGTATTGTCATTTCATTACCATCAGCTCTATTTTTAACATCAACAACAACTAAATCACCAAGGCATACTTGTATTGATGGTCCTGGATACATTCTATTGGCTGTTAATAAACCAGAAACATCAACACCATCACCTAATATACACTGACAATCACTTGCTAATGATGAATTTGTTTTTGGCAAACACAGATTACAAGCACTATAAAATAATTTATTGATCATTATTTTTTTTTGATTTAATTATAATAATAGTATGTTTATTTATTTTTTATTTTTGTTTATTTACCCTCCGAGAGTGCGATAGTATTCAACTGTCCAATCATAGTAACAAATTTTTGGTTGTGCACCAGTTTTACATTCACGTGCACATTCTTCTGGTCCTGCTACTTTACCCCAGCCATTAATTATTTGACCAATTTTTAAATCACCAGGTATTTTGTCATTTTTTACGTCAGATTTTTCTAATTTTGACTCATCATCTTCGTGATAATACATTGTTTTCCATTTACCAGAATTTTTATTATATACATTAAACGATTTCATTGCTGAAATTTATACTTTAAAATTAATTTTAATATTATTTATTAAATTAGTTAATATATTTTTGAATTATAAATACCATTATTATTTAAATTATCAGTTTTTGTTGTATCATAATTTACATGAATGTTTGATTGATGTATACTTTTTGCTGATATATTTTCAGCAAATGATTTTAATAACAAACAGAATAATATTGAAAAAAATATTAAATATTTAATAATCATGATTAAAATAACCCAAGTATCAATTGAAGTCGTAGTTAACTAATTATTAAAAAACATCAGATGACATTGTGCTTTTATATGCAACGAATAATATCAGTTTGTAGATCTCAAGATGACAAAGATTAATTAATCTCTCATCAGCTATGTTTTTTATTAATCTATAATAATTAAGTGGATGCATGATGTGTTATTTTATTTTTGTTTTATCTTATATGTCATATCAAAGAAATATTAAGTATTTTTTAACAAGCACGTACATTTTTTTATTTTTCTGAAAAGGAAAAATGTTGTGAAACAAAGTTAATGATAATTATTTTTATGAAATATAATATTAATTCATAAACAACCATTGATGAATAAGTCAATATAATCACAAGATAAAAAAATAATTTTTTAATAAAAAATAAATATATTTTTTTTAAATATACACATACATATATAATATGAATAATCTGAATAACAATGACATGTAATGAAAGTATATTTTAATGAAAATGAAATATTAAAATTATTCTTAACATATTGGTATAATTTAGAGTACAAAATATAAATTGGTTATATTCTCTGTATTAATTAATGGATATTTTTTTAAAAATAAACTATAGTTAATGAATTCGAGCTTTGAAGTTTCCACATGTTGGAAAACCTGATGGTGTTGGTGGAACATCATCCTCTGTGCCAACATGAATAACAAGAGACATACCAGTCATCAAACTAAAAAACAACAACAACAAATAAGAATGTACATTGAATAAAAAGTTGGTAAAAAAAAAAAAAATAATAAAACAATTTATTATCTTGACTTACTGTGGCAAAATATGACAATGATAAAACCAATATCCTGTAAAAAAATTAATATTTAAAATAAATAAATAAATTGATTGCGATAAATAATAATTAAAAAATATTAACCTGGATTATCAGCAATAAATCTAACAATTGTATATCCATTTGGTGTAACTGCCAATGTGTCTTTCACTGGAGGCCGACTGTACGATTTTAGCTTATAATTTTGTCGATCAAGTTTCAATGCTCTGTTTATATTTTTTGGTGTTATTTTAACTTTATCTTGTGAGCCTTGAGCCATAACATGAAAACCATATCCATGTAAATGAAAAGGATGTGATAAATTCGCTGTTCGATCTGTTAAATTTGAAAAAGATTTTTTTAGTTATTTGTTCACATACAGTCAAATCTTTGATAAAGTTTTATGCTGTATCAAACAAAAATAAAAAAAAATTATTGCAATGTATTTATATCAAGGTTTATTTACCTTCATCATAAATGACAAATTCAACTGATGAGTTTAACGGTATTTCAAGAATGTGTGTACATTCACAAACTGGTTTATTTTCACAATGCTTTGGCTTATTTATTCCATCACAAATTTGTGATTGAGGAATATTATTACGTTGTGTTAACAAGGGTGATGTTCCAAGACGATTTGTTATTCCATTAACTGATGGAACGACTCCATTTGGTGCTCCATCTGGGACTATTAACATATGATAATTATAAATTTTATGTTTATGAATGATAATAAAAAATTTTAAATATATAATAAATGTTACTTACCCATAAAAGGCTCATAGGTACCAGGTCTAAAAATTTCACTTTTGTTGTAAGCATAAAATGTAAATGGTAAGAAAAATTGTAAATCTGTTTTTTCAGCAAGAATTCGAGGATTGACTGGATCAGCTGATTCTAAATTTTTAACACAAATTTCTTTGGGATTATGTCCATCACAAACTTCATCGATATTGTTGAATATCTAAATAAAAAAAAACATAAAAAAATTATTATTTTAAAAAATTAAATGTATTCTATAATTTCTTTGAAGCTTAAAAATAATAATTACAATTCCAGTAGGAATCGGGTTATTATAAGTTGGTCGTGCAAGTTTTGGCTCTGACAATTGTGAACCCCGGTAACGAAGTACTCCAAGTTGTGTTACTTCTTGATCAAAACAAAAACCAATAAGTCGAACTTGAATCCAGTATGTTCCAGGCTTTTGATTAGCATTGATTATAAAATCATAACGTTCAGCTATAGATACGGAAAAAAAAAAAAAAAAATGAGTTATTCATGCAACTAAAATGATTGGCTTGTATTATTTAAATTAATTTATAACACTTGTTATTTACCTGCAAAAGAAGTAATAGTATTGACAACCATAGGTTTAACATTTTCTCCATCAGTTGCAATGATTGTCAAATTATGATTTTGAATTGAAAATTGTAGAGGACAATCCCAGCTAATAGTATTAATCATACGAAACCGATATCTAACTCCTGGTTCAACATTGATAGTAGCAAGTGGTGTATTTGTAAATTCACCAGTAGCTGGATCCTAAATATGAAAAAAAAAAATAATAATACAACTTAATTATCGTTCAAAGAAACAGAAAATATATAAACAATCCATAAAAAAAACATACAAGCCATTTTCCTTGTCCATTAATAAGAATACTGTCTGGTCTTTGACCAACATGTTTACCCCCAGCTGTACCTGGAAAATGCTCATCAGGAAGGTCATGAAACCAATCATTTAAAACAATAAGATTATCAAAATTATCACAATCATATAAATCACAATTATAATCGTTTTCTTGAGGCTCTCGTATAACAATAGCACCTTCAAGCATTTTAGCTTGTTGAAGACCAGTATGTGAATGCCACCAGTGTGTACCAATATTTTGTGCTCTCCACATATATCTAAATGATGTACCACTTTGAATTGGACATTGAGTTATATATGGCACACCATCATAATGTTGATAATTTATTTGATAAACACCATGCCAATGTATTGTCATATCATTACCATCAGCATTATTTTTAACATTAACAACAACTAAATCACCAAGACATACTTGAATTGATGGTCCCGGAAACATTCTGTTGACTGTTAATATACCAGATATATTGTAACCATCACCATAGATACACTGACAATCACTCGTTATTGATGAATTTGTTTTTGGTACACACAAGTCACATGCTCTGTAAAATTATCATTATCATACAATTAAATTAAATTATTTATTTACATTGTTTAAACAGATGTTATAATTGATGATAAGAAATAAAAAAATAATCTTTAATTTTAATTACCCGTTATTTGTGTTATAGTACTCAACAATCCATTTGTAATAACATAATTTTGGTGGTTCTCCAGCAATACATTCACGAGCACATTCTTCTGGTGATGAAACTTCTCCCCAACCATTAATCCATTGACCAACTTCAATTTTTTCAGGCATATCAGTTATTTCATCTTCATCATTTCCAAATCTTGATTCAATATCAGCTTCAATTTTTTTATAAAATTTATTTATTTTCCATTGTCCTCCACTTTTGCTGTATGACCCAAATGATCCTTCTGTTGTTGAATAAAAATTTTATAATTATTGAATATGTAGTTTTTTTTTTTTTGTTTTTTTATTTTTATAAAAATAAAAATTCTAATTAATTATTAGTAATCACAAAATTGGCGAATTGTCATTACCTTTAAATTTTTTAGGATTATATTTATGTAATTTTCGAAGACTTGATGGTTTTTTAAAAGCCAAAGTTACGACAATTAAACTAAATAATATAAAAATAATTATTATTTTGTTAAAATTCATAACAAATAAATTTGATTGATTTAATTTATTTAACTTAAGATTTAGTGTTTTGAGTTACTGAGAATTTATTCACATTGTACTGATGTATTTATACTAATGAATTTTCACTGAAAAATATTTTTATATTTTTATTTAAGAATACATATATATATTATTCCAATTTTTCCAACATTTACACAGCTTAATTGAGCTTTTGTATATTTTCAATATAAAAATAAAAATTATTCTATACTGAAAAAAAAAAACAAAAATTGACTTCTTCATTATATACTTATACTTTTTGTATTTTAATCAATTAATTAAAAAAAATAATAAACAAGTTAGTTTAAGATTAAAATAAAAGTTAATTAAACTTGTTTTATATATTTTTTGAAAACAAAATTAAATAAATATTTTAATTTAAAATAAATTTATGTTTATGAAATATACTCAAAAGACAAAAACAAAATTTTTTATTATTTTTTTATAAACAAATATTAATTATTATTATTTTAAAAATACAAAATAATTATAAATATTTTCAAATTTTATTCGAGTAAATTAATTTCTCTTGTAGAATCATGAAACAATTTCATTTTATTTTTAATTTAAAATCTATAATAAACTTGAAACACTTTAATATTTACTGACAATATTCATTTATTCATTAATAATATTTATAATTTGTAGTATTTGACCGTTACTTCTCAAAATATTCATCGTATTATTATTTAAATTAGTGGTTTGAAGTTTCCACAAGTTGGAAAACCTGATGGTGTTGGTGGAACATCATCCTCTGTACCAACATGAATAACAAGAGACATACCAGTCATCAAACTAAAAAACAACAACAACAAATAAGAATGTACATTGAATAAAAAGTTGGTAAAAAAAAAAAAATAATAAAACAATTTATTATCTTGACTTACTGTGGCAAAATATGACAATGATAAAACCAATATCCTGTAAAAAAATTAATATTTAATATAAATAAATAAATTGATTGCGATAAATAATAATTAAAAAATATTAACCTGGATTATCAGCAATAAATCTAACAATTGTGTATCCATTTGGTGGAACTGCCAATGTGTCTTTCACTGGAGGCCGACTGTACGATTTTAGCTTATAATTTTGTCGATCAAGTTCCAATGCTCTCTGTACATTTGCTGGTGTTAATTTAACTTTATCTTGTGAGCCTTGAGCCATAACATGAAAACCATATCCATGTAAATGAAAAGGATGTGAAAAATTTGCTCTTCGATCTGTTGTAACAGGAAAAAAAAAAATGTTCAATAAAGCTTTGATATACTTTTCATATATAATATCAAGCAATAATAAAAAATTATTTAATTTGTTAATATAAAAGTTTATTACGTTCATCATACATGATGATTTCAACAGACGAGTTCAAAGGTACTTCAAGAATATGAGTGCATTCACAAATTGGATCATTAAAAGTTGTTTTTGGCTTTTTAAGTCCATTACAAATTTGTGATTGAGGGATATTTTTAGCTTGTGTTAATAAAGGTGATGTTGCAAGACGATTTGTTAGTCCATCAACTAATGGAACAGCTCCCATTGGTGATGTTCTTGGTACTGTTAATAAATAAAATTTATATTAATCAATATAATTATATAGAATATTTATAATATTTGATGAAAAAAGTGTGATATTATTATTCCTTACCCATAAAAGGTTTATAACTACCAGCTTTAAAAGTTTCATTTTTATTATAAATATGAAATTTAAATGGCAAAAAAAATTGTAAATCTGTTTTTTCATCAAGAATTCGAGGATCAACTGGATCAGCTGATTCTAAATTTTTAATACAAACTTTATTGGGATTATGACCATTACAAACTTCATCAATATCATTGAATGTCTAAAATTGAAAAAATTATTTTGATTATCAAAAAATAATATAAATAAGTATATAATTTATTTAAAATATCAAAATAATAATTACAATTCCAGTGGGAATCGGATTATTATAAGTTGGTCGTGCAAGTCTTGGCTCTGATAATTGTGAACCCCGGTAACGAAGTACTCCAAGTTGTATAACTTCATGTTTGTCACAAAAGCCAATAAGTCGAACTTGGATCCAGTATGTTCCAGGATTTTGATTAGCATTAATTATAAAATCATAACGTTCAGCTATAAATATAAAATATAAATAAATACATAAATTGTTTATGTCATTTGGCTTGTATTGATTAAATAAATTTATACCACTTGTTATTATTTACCTGCAAAAGAAGTAATGGTATTGACAACAACAGGTTTAACATTTTCTCCATCAGCTGCAATGATTGTCAAATTATGATTTTGAATTGAAAGTTGCAAAGGACAATCCCAGCTAATGGTATTAATCATACGAAATCTATATCTGACTCCTGGTTCAACATTGATAGTAGCAAGTGGTATTTTTGTAAATTCACCAGTAATTGGATTCTAAAAATTGATAAAATATACAAATATATTTATATACTTATAATTATTATTATACTAAAACATATATTACATACAAGCCATTGACCTTGTCCATTAATGAGAATATTATCAGGTATTTGACCAAAATTATGTCCACCAGCTGTACCTGGAAAATGCTCATCAGGAAGTGAATGAAGCCAATCTTTTAAAATAATAAGATTATCAAAATTATCTTGGTCATATAATTTATAATTATTATCTTGTTCTTTAGGCTGTCGTATAACAATAGCACCTTCAAGCATTTTAGCTTGTTGAAGACCAGTATGTGAATGCCACCAATGTGTACCAATATTTTGTGCTTTCCATTTGTATCTGAATGTGGTACCACTTTGAATTGGACACTGTGTTACATATGGTGCACCGTCATAATGTTGATAATTCATTTGATAAATACCATGCCAATGTATTGTCATATCATTACCATCAGCATTATTCTCAACATCAACAACAACTAAATCACCAAGACATACTTGAATTGATGGTCCTGGAAACATTCTATTGACTGTTAATATACCAGATATATTGTAACCATCACCATAGATACACTGACAATCACTCGTTATTGATGAATTTGTTTTTGGTACACACAATTCACATGCTCTGTAAAATTATCATTATCATACAATTAAATTAAATTATTTATTTACATTGTTTAAACAGCTGTTATAATTGATGATAAGATATAAAAAAATAATCTTTAATTTTAATTACCCGCCATTTGTGCGATAGTATTCAACAATCCATTTGTAATAACATAATTTTGGTGGTGCTCCAGCAATACATTCACGTGCACAATCTTCAGGTGATGAAATTTCTCCCCAATCATTAACCCATTGACCAATTTCAAGTTCATCTTGCTGTTTATTTTCATATGTTGATTTGATCTCACGTTTATTTTTCACATAATATGAATGTTTTATCCATTTTGATTGACCTTTACTATATGATTCAAATGATCCTATATATATAAATTCAAATATATATGATTTTATTATGTTTATTATTGGACAAAATTTTTTACTTGTCTACATTATTTATTTATATACTAAATCAACATTTTTAACTCACTTTTAACAGAAGGTATTGAACCTAAAGTTTCTTGAAATTGTTTATTTAAAATATCAGTTGATTGATTTGCAGCTGATAATATTATTAAGCTACCTAAAAATATAAATTTCAACATTTCATCGATATTTTCATTCCTGAAAGATTCAAAAAGATTCGTATAAATCTTAAAATTTAAATTATGTTTTGATTTTTTTTTGTTAATTTTTTATTATAATTCAATATTGTTAAGTTTAAATTATAAATTAGAATTATGAAGAAATAAATATTTACTATTATTATATTGTCAAAGATTAATTATTAAAAAAATTTATAATTTTAAATGTAACAATTAAAATTGACTGTCTCTCATTAAAAACATAAAAATAAATGTATATTATTTAATGATATTTATCATCTGCTTACCTGATTATTAGCTGAAGAAAAACTGTTAAATATGGTAACTCAAATACTTCTATTTATACAAAATTTTATATTTCAGTTTTTTATCTCAATTTTTAAAAAATTAAAAATTTGACATTGATGTCTATAAAATATTTTGAACAAATATCAAACAAATTATATATATTTTTTCTATCACTATTTAGATAATTTAGATCTACAATATATACTTATTATGTATTTTTATTTATCTCTTCTCGTGATATCAAAAAAGTGATTGACAGTGATTGCTAAAATATTTGAGATGAATATTAGACACGTGTGTTTAAACATCATAAATAAATATAAAAAAAATAAGATATGTACATAATTTTAGATAGTTTTAATCACCTCAACTTTAGTATTATTAAAAGTTTGAAAAATAAATAAAAAAAAATGTAATTTTTTGAATTAAGATGGTCTAAATCGTGATAGGATAAAAATATAATTGTTTAAACACACGTGTTGAATATTTTTTAAAAATATTTTTCAATTCATTTTCTACATTAATAAATTGTTTTTTTTTTTTTTTCTGCAATTTCGTATTGAATACAAATAAATATTTTTTTCTTCTAATGAATTTGACATTTGTTACCTAAATATACTTTTTATAAAAAAAAAAAAAAAAAAAAAACTTGATTAATAAATATAATAATAAAAACTTTTATAATTGAATTTATAATTTTATTATTCAAACATCTATTTATACAGTGCATCAACTACAAATTTCAATATGTATATCAACAACAACACATGTTTAGTTGTCAAGAGTTTTTAATAAAAAATAATATGATACTGTTGTATTAACAACCTGTAAAATTTATTATATATTATATCATTATATGTACTATAATAATATTACAAAAAAATAAATAAATACATATACAATAAATACTTACTGCAAAAAATAATTCAACTGATAAAATTGAAAAACCACAAATATTAAATATTAATGGTTTTTGTGACACCATTATAACAATTGATGACATATAATTTTTTTTTCCAAGCCAATTTGAAAAATATATTGATAGATGATAATTTTCACTCTTATTAAAAATTTAAAAAATTATATAATTATTATTTATTTAATAAAATTTTAAATATACATATAAGTAGGTATAGTTATATATTTACTTCTTCTTGTAGGCATGATCCATAATAACCATATAAATATGTTTGTAACAATTTAAACATAATAAATACAAAAAATTGTATTATATCACTAAATGACAACAATTGATTCAACTATAAAAAAAAAATATTATTATTATTATTAATTATTATGAATTATTAATTATTAAAAAAATATACTTGTGTAATCATATATGTTGCCACAACAAGAAATAATGCACTTGTTATTGTATACCACAATACAAGTGGTCCAAATATTTTTTCAAGTTTATGACAATAACGTATTAAATTAACATGTTTTATTACAATTTTACGTGTAAAAATATGATAATTATCATCATCATCATCATTATTATTATTATTATTATTATTATTATTATTAAAATTATTCATAAGATATGTTAATTCACGAATATGTCCAATTATTTTAATCATATATAAAAAAAATAATCCATCACAACCAGGTGATATTAATGGCACTAAAAAACTTGGTAATGATATAATAAAAAAATGTATACTATTTGATAATCCATTTGGTGATATTGGATACCAAGGATATTCAACTGGAAAATAAAATTTATAACGTAATGGATGTATACCAAAAATAATTTGACGTATAATATCAAATAATGGTATTGAATAACGTAAAGATATTAAACCAAATGATATTGTAAGTACATGCAATAAATTACAATACATTCCTTTTAAAGTTGCGTTTTTTAAATTTTGATATTTTAAAATTTCAATGTAATTTTTATAAAGTATCTCATGAAGTTCTTTCAATTCTTTACGATTAAATTGAATACTAAACATCTTATTAATAATAAAATAAAAAAACATATTATAATATACAAAAGTTATTAAATATTAATTATTGATTATTAATTTATTATATATATAATAATACCTTGATTAAAACATTCGTTATTCCTGTAAAAAAAAAACAGCCATTTATTAAAAAAGGAATATTATTATAATGACACATCATTGAATAAATAATTCCAAATACTGTAAAAATTATTGACAACATATATAAATATGGTGCAAATTTTGAATATAAATTATCATCACTTGCTGGCCATATTCCAACAATTAACAAAAAATATTTAATTGTTTTTTCAAATGCTTGATATTTAATTAATATTTCTTTATTTTTCATTTTAATAAAAAATATTATTATTTTTATAATTTTATTTATAAAATTATCTTTAATACAGATTAAGCACTTGTTATAATTTGTTTCAAGTATATTTTATATATAACTGCATCTGTATACATACAAGTATATAAAAAGAAACTTATATTAATTTTTGTGTTTGTTATCGTATTATTGTATTATTGTACAACGTCTACTATTATTATGTAAATTTAAAGAAATAAAAAATACACAGAAATACTGAGAAATTGTAAAAATAATATGTGAAAATGTCATTGTGTTTATTAATTATTCAAACGATAATGTATACATATCGAAGAATAATTTTTCTTGGAAAATATTATTTGTAAAAATGACAAAATTACGTTGTAGATAAATTAAATACATATGGAAAATTTCTCATCCACTATTATCAGCTAATTTATTATGCTGACTAGTATATAGAATTTAGAAAAGGGTGAATATACATTTTATAAAGTTGAAAAATAATAGTTTAATTAATAATAATAAAATATAACGTTTGACGAATTGAATACACCTGGAAAAATTCTCATAAGTTATTATCCCCTAATTTTCTTTGCAAAATAGACTTTTAAAGGGTTAAAGTATATATTTATCAACTATAAATAATATTGCGACATTTCACAAAAAATATTTTACCGTTAAATTGATACTGGAATAATAATTTCATATTTATGAGTGCTATTGAGGCAAAAATATCATAATTTTTATCGGTTGAAATAGGGGAGTTTTTTTTAAAAAAAAAAAAAAAAAATACATAATAGCAGATAATTTGTATACAATAGATACAAAATATATATGTATAAGAATAATAAGGGTTGAAAAATATTGCGTATGTCATATGCTCAGTAAAACAGTTGACATTTTTCCTCCGTCGAGTATACATCACTATAAATTCATTCATCATAATATGTTTCAATAAGTTATATTATTTTACTTAAGAGTTTTAACGTGAGAGTGATACAAACAGTTTAGTGTTAAGAAAATTTATAAATCGTTTAATAAAAATTTATAAAAAGTATAACCAGTTTGATATCAGTCCATTTTTATTTTTTATTTTTATTTCAATTATCATTAATTAACAAACAAAAGAATTAAAGATTTTTAATTTATATGGTCATATTGATAAATTAAACATAATTCAACGAAACTGGTGGTCTGAAGTTTCCACAAGTTGGAAAACCTGATGGTGTTGGTGGAACATCATCCTCTGTGCCAACATGAATAACAAGAGACATACCAGTCATCAAACTAAAAAACAACAACAACAAATAAGAATGTACATTGAATAAAAAGTTGATAAAAAAAAAATAAAATAATAAAACAATTTATTATCTTGACTTACTGTGGCAAAATATGACAATGATAAAACCAATATCCTGTAAAAAAATTAATATTTAAAATAAATAAATAAATTGATTGCGATAAATAATAATTAAAAAATATTAACCTGGATTATCAGCAATAAATCTAACAATTGTATATCCATTTGGTGGAACTGCCAATGTGTCTTTTACTGGAGGTCGATTGTATGAATTAAGTCTATACCTTTGTCGATCAAGTTCCAATGCTCTGTGTACATTTGCTGGTGTTAATTTAACTTTATCTTGTGAGCCTTGAGCCATAACATGAAAACCATATCCATGTAAATGAAATGGATGTGATAAATTTGCTGTTCGATCTGTTTGATAAAGACATATGTATATTATTTAAAATTTATTCTATATATATTTATAAAAAGCATTATTTACCTTCATCATACATGATTATTTCAACAGATGAATAGAGAGGTATATTAAGAACATGTGTACATTGACAAACTGGATTATTTAAACAATAACTTGGCTTTCTGTTTCCATTGCAAATTTGTGATGGAGGAATATTTTTAGCTTGTGTTAATAAAGGTGATGTAGGTAAAACACTTGATATACCATTTATTAATGGTACAACTCCAGTTTGGCTACCACTAGGATCTATTCAATAACAATGTTAAAATAAATACATTTAAAATATGTGATATTCAAAAACAACAATTAGGTACAATGACTCACTTAAAAATGTATTAGCAGTGCCAGCCCTAAATAGTGTATTTCTGTTGTATGAATAAAATGTAAATGGTAAAAAAAATTGTAGATCTGTTTTATCAGCAAGAATTCTTGGATTAACTGGATCAGCTGATTCTAAATTTTTAACACAAACAGCTGAAGGATTTTTACCATCACAAACTTCATTTATATTATTAAATATCTAAATGAAAAATTATATTATTATTTACTATTTATTTTTATATATTCTATAAAATATATAAAATCTTATAATTACAATTCCAGTTGAAAGAGCATTATTATAAGTAGGTCTTGCTAAAGTTGGTTGTGATAATAAACCTGGTACTGAATAACGTAATACACCCCATTGAATAATTTCTTGATCAAAACAAAAACCAATTAATCTAACTTGAATCCAATATACTCCAGGTTTTTGATTTGCATTCAATACAAAATCATAACGTTCAGCTTTAAAAAAAAAACAATATTTATATATTAATTTTCATTGTAATAATTTAAATTATATTATTATTATTATTATTTACCAGGAAATGATGTAATTGTATTGACAACACGAGGTTTAACATTTTCTCCATCAGCTGCAATAATTGTTAAATCATGATTTTGTATTGTCAATTGCATTGGACAATCCCAATTACCAGAATTAACCATACGAAAACGATATCTAATTCCTGGTTTAACATTTATAGTAGCAAGTGGTGTTGTTGTAAATTTACCAGTTGCTGGATCCTAAAAATTATAGTATTTTATTATATCAATTTATATGTATATGTATACTAATAATTATATATAGATATATTACATACAAGCCATTGTCCTTGTCCATTTATAAGAATATTATCTGCTCTTTGACCAATATTTGGTGGTCCAAATGTACCAGGAAAATGTTGATCAGGAAGTAAATGCATCCAATCACTTAAAAAAATATGATTATCAAAATCATCACGATCATATAATCTATAATTACTATCCATTTCTTTTGGCTGTCGTATGACAATCATACCATTTAACATTTTAGCTTGTTGAAGACCAGTATGTGAATGCCACCAATGTGTACCAATATTTTGTGCTAACCATTGATATCTAAATGTTGTTCTACTTTTAATTGGACACTGTGTTATAAGTGGTACACCATCATAATATTGATAATTCATTTGATAAATACCATGCCAATGAATTGTCATTTCACTACCATCCATATTATTTGTTAAATCAATAACAACTAAATCACCAAGACATACTTGTATTGATGGTCCTGGATACATTCTATTTATTGCTGTTATACCAGATATATTGTAACCATCACCATAAATACATTCACAATCATTTGTTATTGATGAATTTGTTTTTGGTACACACAAGTCACATGCACTAAAAAAAATATATATATTTTTACAATATAATTATATAAATTTGTTTAAATTATTATTATTTTTTTTATTTACCCTCCAAGTGTACTGTAATAATTTGCTGTCCAATCATAGTAACATATTTTTGGTGGTGCTCCAGCAATACATTCACGTGCACATTCTTCTGGTCCTGCAATTACTTCCCATCCAGCAACTCTTTTACCAATTGTCATTTCATCAGGTATATTAAATTTTTTATTATTTATATTATCAGAATTTGAATTTTTATTTTCTGGTCCAATAACTGTTTCATTCGTTTTAAAAAATTCAAATGGTTCCCATTTTGCTGAATTTTTATTGTATTTTTTAATTATTCCTTAAAAAATTAATAACAAAAAATCATTAAATCAAGTTTATTTATTTTTTTTTTTTTAATGTTTAAATTTATTAATTATTAATTATACCCAGTGGATCATTTTTTACTCCTAAAAAATTCGAATTTATTTCATCAATGATATTTTCTGTCATATCAAAATAATCATTATTAAATTGTCTTTTTTTTAATTTTTTTGCTGTTATATTTGTCACTATTAATCCAACAGTTGTCAATATAATTATAATTCTAAAATTTTTCATAATGATATAATAATAAACTTCAACAACCTAATGACAATTATCAACTAACTGTAAATTTGAAATAAATATTCTTTTATATATGGATATTTTATATTTATACAATTATTTCAATTGACTTAATATTATTTATTCAGCTTTTAAAGGGGTTATTTAGATTATAAGAATATAGACTTTGCAAAAGAAAAAAAAAAGATTATATTATTATTTAAATTTGATAAAAAATACATTTCTTATGATTTTCATGATAAATTTTTTATGATTGTTTTACAAGTAAATAAATAAATCCCATGAAAAATTATACATATCAGTTAAATTTTTTTATACAAGGAAAACTTTATATAAATTTTTTTCTATCATAAAAATTAAGACATGATGATAACAAAATATTAATATGATTATAATTTTATAAATCATTTAATTTTTTTTAAATCTTTTGATACAAATAAAATTATAAATTTTATTGCATGGAATATTATTTTATATACATTATCAAGTTGAGATACGGTCGTTGAATATTTCTGGTAAGGTGAACGCAAATATTTCCCCCTCGTTAAAAAATTTCTAGGCATTTTTATATATGTTGTTGTACATTTACTCAACTCATCGTTGGTCAATCCATTAAAATTTATAAATCAGTCATCCACAGTGTTTTACAGTGATACGTTCATATTTATTTTTTAAAAAGTTTTAAAAACATTATAACATATTAATACTATATATCTTGGTAATATATATTTTATTATTATACAATTATTTTTCAAATTATTATCAATTATCAATAATAAAAATTAGATAAAAAATATTTTTATTATTGTAAATATTATTATATATTCATAAAATTTTTCTTTATTATTTTTATATATTTTTTTTTTTTTTTACATACGTCTGATAGTATCATTGACAGATATTTATCAAATATTTTTTTTTTAACTTACGTGTAAAGTAAAAAATAATATATGTTTTATTTTATTGATATATTTGTTTTTATTCTTTTAATAAATATAATTGATTAGCTATATTTTTTCTTGCATCATAAATGTAATTTTTATATTTGTTTAATGATTAAATATATTTTATTATTATTTTTTTTTTATTACGTTCACTACGTAATTGGATAATTTTCTGTATCATATATACAAGTGATAGTAAATTACTTTCACTGTAAATTTTTTTTTTTTTTGCGAATGACAAAAAAAGTATTGTTATTTATTTATTTATTATTATTAATTAAATTTTCATTTATATATTATGTTGACAGTATATCAGCTGTATTTGAATTTTATTAATAAATATTTAAATATCTTGAAAAAAAATAATTGTGAATGCAGATTGTTTTTTTTTTTTTTTTTTTCAATCAATATAATAATTATTAATTTAATTTCAAAGGTCATTTTTGGGACAATGTATTTTTAATCTTTTTTCGAAATAATTATAATAATTAATAAAAATATGTAAAGAGATTTTAACTATTTGAAAATTTAAAAATTTAATGTAAAAAAAAAAAGCAAAAAAATTAAGAGAAAACACAAATTTTATAAACAATTTTTATGTTATTTTATTTTATTTTTTTTAATATTAAACTTTTTGATTTATCATGTTGACCAGTTTTTTTCCATGTTATTTTTGTTTTTTTTTTTGTTTAATCAACATCTAATCTTTCTCATGTTTTTAACAAACAAATAAATTTTATATATATAAAAAGAAAAAAAAAAACCAAATGAAAGTAAAATATGTTTTTTTTTTTTTTTTTTTTTGTAATTTCGGTAATTGTTATAGAAAGTGTCACATTTATTTAATTTTTTTAATTTATATTTTTATCTTTGTATGATTAAATATGTTCAATTTGTATAAACATAATTTTATTTTATGATATTTTTTTTAACATATTTATAAATATGAATGTCATGGTTATAAATATTATAATGGTGAAATTAAGATTGGTAGTACAGTTAAATCAAGGACATTTAAAAGGGTTTGGCGATGATATGTAAGGTGAACGGGACAATTAGCTGTATGACCATGACCAAAAAAAAAATATAAAAAAAAAAACCAAATTTTATTTAAAAAATTTTCAAGATTAAAAAATAAAACATATACCCTTGAAATACTTTGAATATTATTTATAATATAAATTTAAAAATTTTCCAGTAAAGTTTAATAAATTTTTATCATTAATTTATTATTTAAATTATTTTTCTTTTTTTACAGAGATAAAAAAGCTGCATCAGAATAATTAAAAGACTATTATTTATAAGTTAATATTAAAATGTCTTTTGATAAATTTTAATTTTAATTATTAAAAATTTTATTAACAATATTTTTTTTTTTATCAACAGAATTATTAATATCAACACAACTTGCAAGATTATTTATTAACATGATGTAATTTGTGCTAGTTGGTCTTGACGCACAACTTACAATCTACCCCCCTTCAAATATAAAAAAAAAAAAAAATAAAAAAAAAAAAAAAAAAAAAAAAAAAAGAGTTTAACTCTTAACTCTGTAAATGTTCAACAACTGAATCAGACCTCGACTGGACAACATCGAATCAACAACGTCTCAAACGTAATGACGTGAACATCCTGATAAAACACAATTGTAATTTTTTGTGTTTATAAATTTTGTGATTATATATATATTTTTAATACTGTGTTTGTTTAATTTAAAAATAATATTAAAAAAAATTTTTTAAAAATGTCGTATATACGATCAACTGGTGATTTAATTGGTTTTTTACTGCTATCAGCAGTTACAATTATAAAATCATTATTAAAATTATTAATACCAAAAAAATATAAAATGAAAAGTGTTTCGGGTGAAATTGCACTTGTTACTGGTGGTGGAGGTGGACTTGGAAGACTTATTTCATTGAGACTTGCTAATCTTGGTGCTATTGTTGTAGTTTGGGATATCAACAAAGATGGTATGTATAATTAAATAATTTATTTCATCATATAATATTTAAATATACTCGTTTTATAAATTTTATAAATTAAAAACCTCAAGAAACCTATAAAGTTCATATACTTATATATATTTTATGCAAAGAATCCATAAAAAGTTTAGTATTAATTTATTTTTTAAAAAATTAAAAAAAATAAGTAAATGAATTTTTAAGTATTAGTAAATGTAATTTATATTTATAATTAAATATAAATATCAGATAATAAATAAATAAATTTTTGTTTAGACTAGACCATTAGTGATATGTAAAATTAGAATATATTTAAAAAAATAAAAAAAAAGTTGCACATCTTATGCAATATATAGCAAGTTGACCGTGACTCGATGACTCTAAACATGTACAACTAAATAAAATAAATGACGACGATAACTAACAAATGAAAGTTTATCTACTTTCCATTATAATAGTAATAATTATATTTAAAAAAACTATTTTTAAAAATTCATATAATAAATTAAATATTTATATTAGTAATAATATAAAAGTATATTAATAAATATAAAATAATAAAATAATATATATATTTTTTTGTTTATAATAAATTATTAAATAAAATATTGATAAATAATCATTTTTTTTTATTTTTTTTGTGTCATTAAATAGTCATATTTTTTTTGTCTGATAATGTCTTATCTACGTGTGATATTTTTTGTAAAAAATAACAAAATTAAAAATAAGGAAAAAATAAATATATATTGATAATATAAAAAAATCAAAATAAAAAAAAAAATTGTGACTTTTGGAATATGAATTTTAATGATAATTATGTATTTATAAAGAAAAATAAAATTGATAGCAAAAAAATGCAATTTAATAAAACAATTATAAATATTACCATGTTTTTATAAACACATAATTTTGTAATAGCAATTTTTTTTTAATTAATAACAACAAATACTGATAAATATTTATTAATTTATCAGTAAAACTGTCATGAAAAAAATAAAAATAAAATAAATAAATAATAATATCGACATTAAATAATAATTAAACAATGAATATATTTGACTCAAATTATATAATAATATACATTTTTTTTTTTTGCAAACATCAAAGTCCAAAACACTTAAACTTTTCTATTCATTAAATTGTCAAGTCAATTAGATAAAACAAAAAAAAAAAATAACAAAAACAATTTAATGTATAAAAAATATTTTAAATATTTACTGTATATTAAATGCGTGATAAAAAAAATAAACATAATATATTTGAATATGTATAAAGAAACATTTAGTGTCATAATCATCTTGACTTGCAAAATAAGTTGATAAAAAAATAAAATAAAATAAATAAATATCTAAAACATGATGTGTACATACATCAATCAAATTGTAAAATCATTATGACTTTTCTCGCAATATTAAAACAAAACAAAAAAACAAATTTATTAAAAAATTTTATATGATATAATAAAAAAAAATAAATGCAATCAAGTGATTGGTTATTAACGCCATCGAAAGAAATCAAGACGTCATTGACCCACTCATTGGTGAATGCCTTTCTGCAAGACAACCTTCAACAATAAAATTTAATTTTCAATAGATCGAAATATTACATGTTGATATAAACCATAAAATTATATATTTTTTAAAAATTTTTTAATCAATAAAAAATTTAATTTAAAGTTTATCTTAAAGTGTTTTTTTTTTTTTTTTTTAAATAATTACTAATTTTTTATATTTATTTATGAAAATAATTTTATTTACACATGTATTATTAAAAGTATCATCATCTTGTTTACTCTATATAAAATAAAATATAAAAAATAAAAATATAATTTAAATTATTCACATAACATATAACAAAAATTAATGATTTAAAATTTTCATAAATTATATATTTATTTTTTCACAGTTTAATGTTTAAATATTTTTTATTTATTTAAAATATATATCTATATGTATAGTTAGTTTAATGAATAGTGGTTTTTTTTTTTTATTTTTTTAAATGAGGTTTTGAGGCTGACAGACGAAAGAAAAAGTTGGTTAAAAAATTAAAATATAAAACAAAAAAATGTATACTTTTATATATATATATATATATTTTTTTTTTTTTGTTTAAATAATATTATGTATTTTGAGGTTTATTGTTGTAAAATATGCCTTCATGTACTATCAGCAAATAAAAGTAGCACAACAAGGAGTCAAGGCCTTCTTAATTTGTATGATATTAATATAAATTATAAATATTCATAGAGAATGGAATAGATGTCTGAGTGTAAGTCTTCCTACATTCAAAACAACTCAGTCAACGGTGAAAACAGGTTGATCATATTGTAGAAAAAATTAAAATTTAAAATATAAAATATCATACGGTACATGAAGGTAAATTTAGATAATCAAAAAATTAGCAATTTGGAAAAAAAAAAAATAAAAAAAACATAATGTAACAATATATTTTCAATTATTTTAAATAATAATTTTATAAAATTTTGTAATAATAATCACTTATTATTACATAAATATTATGTATGAAATAAATCAATGCATCACTAAAATTAAAAAATTAAAAAATATTATTACGTTATTTATGTGGTCAATACAAAATATGTACCTTTCATTTTAAATATATATATTCCAGTTAATAGAAAATTGAAAATTTTTAAACTTTAATTTATCATCAATAACTTAATTTAAATTTTATTTTTTTTAAATTAATTATAATTGTATTGACATTATTTATATAATAAAATAAATATTATTCAAGTATGTACTTGAAATATTATTTAGAAATTTTTTCCTTATTTATTTAAGTATTTTTTTAAATAATAATATATATTTGTTTTAATCTATTTTAGGAATTGATGAAACAGTAAAATTAATTCAGTCTGCTGGTGGCACATGTTACGGTTATGTTTGTAATCTTTGTAATCGTAATGATGTCTATAAAAAAGCTGAAATATTAAAACAACAAATTGGAAAGGTAAAAAAAAAATAGTTTATTTGAAAGATGAAATAATAAATATAAATAAATTTAAAAGATAAAAAAAAAAAGAAGAAATTACTGTTTCTTATTTAGTTGAGAGTTAACAAATAAATATATTTTATTATAAACTTGGTCACTCATGTTGAATATTACAAAATATTCTGATTATTACGACATAAAACATTGCAATATAAACTGATATACATGAGGCCTTAATACCACACTTGTATCATAAAAACACGCGTGATTAAACATATTTATCTTCCAAGGATTTAAAAGTTTATATCTCCAAATGAATATAGCAAATAAAAATTTAAAAAAAAAATAAAATTTCTTCATCAAATTCTCAAATGAATCTTAAATTTATTGTTAATATTTCAAATTAATTATAAATATTTATTATTTAATATTATTATTATTATTTTAAAACAGGTATCAATACTAGTAAACAATGCTGGAGTTGCAAATGGTAAAAAATTCATGGACACACCAGATGAACTGATAATAAAAACTATGGATGTCAATATCATGAGCCACTTTTGGGTCAGTAAACTTTAATTATATTTAAATTAATAATAATAATAATTTTAATTTAAATATTATGTAATGATTAAATTGTATATTGTCCCCTCAATGTTATTTTTTATTTTATTTTTTTTTATTTTAGAATTGCTTTAAATTTTATTGCAAAATAAATAATAAATATATATATAAAAAAAATAAATAAAAAATTCTAAAAGAATTCAAGGACGACTAGTGTTTGACTGGAGAATGGTGTTGTGTGAATAATTTTAATTTTGGTGTATATATTTTTAAGTGGTAATATTTTTTACGTAAAAATAATTTAAAAAAAACCAGTCAAATTTACTAATGATGTTACTTGATTAACTCGTATTTTTTAAAATAATTTTATATTCACAAATACTAAACTAAAAAATCAAAACAAAAACAACAAACTATGATACTATATTATTTTTTGAAAAACAATTTTTTTTTTTTTTAATTAACATAAAATGATGAATTTATTTATAATGAATATTCAGATAAATATAAATGAATAAATTAATTGATTATAAAAAATAATATAAAAAATTTGTTGATAAATTATTTAAAAAAAAAAAACTATAATTAATAAAACTATTATAATTATATTTTTTATATTTACAGACAGTTAAAGCATTTTTACCAGGAATGATGGAAGATAATAAAGGTCATATTGTTAGTATTGCAAGTCTTGCTGGACATGTTGGTATACCAAAATTAGTTGATTATTGTGCATCAAAATTTGCAGCAGTTGGTTTTGATGAAGCACTACGTATGGAGCTTGAAGTAAATTAAAAAATTTTAAATATAAATAAATATTAATTTTATTATTAATATTATTTAATGTAAATAATTTTTTATCTTTATTATTCACAGGCTGATAATTACAATATTAATACAACTGTAATATGTCCATATTTTATAAAAAGTACTGGAATGTTTGAAGATGTTCAATCAAGGTTAAAAAATTAATCATATCAAAAGAAAAATTCAATATAAATATATACTTGATGTAATTTAAATATTGATGTATATATAAATTAAAATTATTGTTTTTTTTTTTTTTAATATAGATTTATGCCAACCTTGAGTCCAAATGAGGTTGCTGATCGTGTTATTGATGCTATGAGATGCAATGAAAAATTTGAAATTTTACCAAATTCTTTTCAAGGTTTACTTGCTGTTAAATGGTAAATATATAAATAAATTGTATTTAAAAATTAAAATATTCTATGTGTATGTTGTTATAAAACAAGTAATCACATGTTGATATTATCATAAAAATATATGAATGTAAGTTAAATTGAAACTATAAATTGCTTTCATCTCTCTATGACAGAATATAATGATATTTAACTTTCCCCTCAATACCATGATCATAGAATAAAAAAATAATAATATTATCAACAAAATAAAAATAAATTTAAATTAAAATCAAGATATTATAATGAAAAAATATTGAATTTACTTGTGATTATTTTACTTCCGGATGTTAGACGTAACTAACTAACAACTTCAAACGTAATCAATTCTTGATATTTAATATGCATTCATAATATTCATAGAAAATGTCGATTAACTTTTTCAATAAATTATTTAAATAACAGATTAAAATTGAAAAATTTATATAAATATATTTGTTGTTGTTTTTTTTTTTTATAAAAAAATCAGAAAGTTCATGTTGTTGGATTCAGTAATACTTTGTAGCTATATAAATACAAGTAAAAATATTATTGAATTATGTTAGAATGAAATAAGAGAATATGTTAGATAAATTATATGAATTTGATGATAAAAAAGTTACTAAATTTATTTAATTAAAAAAATGATAAAAATAATTTTTATTTAAAAGTTAAAAAGAAAAAAAATATTAATTGTAAATTTATTGTTAAATTAAATATTAAAAAAATAATTATAAATATTAATAATTTTTGTTTTTTAAATTTGTTTTTGTTTTTTTTAATTTTTAGGCTATTTCCATGGCATTGTGTATCAATGTTTTTACGTGGACTTGTACATGATGCATCACCAGAAAATTCACAACAAGTTAAATCTAAAATTGGTCAAGAAAATACTGAATCTATGAAAGATCAAAATGCTATTCATCAACAATTAACAAGGCGTATTTCAAGCTCTGAAAGAAAACCATAAAATAAATATTAATAATAAAATAATAAAATAATAAAAAAAACTTATCAATGAAATTCTCAATTTGATGATATATTATTTGACAGATAAAATAAGTCAATATGTAATAATAATAATTGTGATGATATTATTATATAACAATTGAAAAAAAGAAAAACTAATACTTGAAAAATTTATAAAGTTTAAAAAATACCATGTGATATTTTTTTTTGTCCATTTTTTAAGTTATCAAGTTTATATTTAGCCAAGTATAATTTTCTTTATTTATAGATAATAATAATTAAGCTCAATAATTTTCTTTTTTCTTTAATTATTATATTCATTATTAACAATTTCTAAAATATATTGGCTTATGCCATTATTACTTGCCTTTATAAACATAATCAAATAAAATAAATAAAAAAAACAATTTTTTTAAATCTATTTAAACTAATTTCAATTAAAAAAAAAAACAAGTATATTTAATATTTCTGTTATTATATATTACTAACGAAAAATATAGGTCACAATAAACAGGTTTTTAAATGTATTAATTCTAAGAAAATAACGACTTTATTCTTGAAAAATATTCATTCAACATTTATGAATGAAATTTAAATAATAAATAAACTACAATTTCTTCGTGGTAATGATAAAAAAAAAAAGGATATAACTTTGGGTAATATTGATTAACCTTGATGCCATCAATAATCACACTAACAAAAAAAAAATAAATAAATTATTTTAAAAAATAACACGTCATAGGGAAAAAAAAATAATAATTTACTAATTAATTTATTAGTTATTTAAAGGAATTTATATTTTTAATGAGGTAGCTAAGGAAAAAAATATTATTCTAAAATTTTGCTGTGTTTAAATGATAAATAGTGGCTTTGCTGTTATAATTTTTTTTATAATAATTAACAATTTATAAAAAAAACAAAAGCTACTTGAAGATTTAAGCTGTTGATGTTTGATAGTATACAACAGTCATTAAAAATTAGTCTTCAAACTGATATTACTGTTGGATGTTTAAAATAAAATAAAAAAAAAAAAACCTAAAAATAATTTAAAAAATTGTGTAATTTTATTATATATATTTTATATTTTTAATTTTAATTATTACTATATTTTATTTTATAAAATAATATATCATTAATGAGACGTTAATTAAACAAAAAAAAAATAAAAAAATTAGCAACGAACGCGTTCCCTGTTGAAAATTGAAAATTTTCAAAACTCCGGCAAAGCTTGATTCGGACATTTGTCGTCGAACAACAAAATACAAATTTTTTTGTTTTAATTTTTCTTTTAATTAAAAAGCTTGCATATGTATTTAATCAGTTTAAATATTTAAATACTATGTTCATTATAATTACTATGTTCATTTTCATAACGCTTAAAAAATTCTCCATAAAAATTGCGAGAACCAAGGATACCATTGGAAACTGACAAATAAAATCTTTATAGTTATTTTTTAATTAAATTGTATTCAATAACACTCATTGTTATAAACAATAGCTGATAACTCATTAACGCATTGTTGAAACGATTTTTGACAAGAGCGAGTGGCTTTCGGTATTAACGAAATAAACAATTTAAGACCAAAAAGATTAATGTCAGTCGATTTTTTAAAGAGTTATGCGATTTATAAAAATACGCATATTTTTTTATTTCGCTAATTAACAAATTTCTAATAATAGAAAAAAATATTTAAAGTGTTATAAAGATAGTTTTTTTCACTCTCTATATCCTGTCAAAAGTTAGCAGTGATGATTTGTTTTTAGTTTTCTTAATATTCACTGTTTAAGATTTTCATCTTATCTATTTTGAATAACAATAAGTTCATTAACAATTAAATTTTTTTTTTTTATTCTTGGTTGTAGAATTTCCCAATACCTTTCATTTGATTCTAATACGAGCTTTCTATCTTAATTATTAAAGAAGCTGTGACAATTATTAAAAAAAACGCAGTGAAATAACGAAAAAAAAATAAATAAATAATGTCAACCTTCGCAAGACTTAAAAATCCAGTATTTGAAACAGCAACAACTATATTTCGAGTACCCAGCAAAGTATACTACAATTAATCAATCAATTTTTATAGAAATTATACAATTTTTTGTGTGAACTTTTTTTTTTTTTTAAATATACAAAGATCGAAACATTCAATGATGTTGCTTGTTAATATATATCAGTCTTCAATTTCCAAAATTCCATATAAATTGTAAATTAATCAATTTACTATATATTTTCGATATAAAAAAAATATCATTTAATTTAATTATCGCTAATTTTAAATATATAATATTTTTGAATTTAAAGTTACTTGGAATTGTGCAGCAGTGCCATCTAGAGATATTTTAAACAACTAAACTTCAAAACAACTCCATTTTGAAAATTATTATGATTATAAATTGTGAACCTGCCAAAATTGGAGGAGAGAGAGAGAGAGAGAGAAGGTTTATTAAGTTTGTCAATATTATAAATAAAAATTAATTTATAATGTTGATATCAAGAGGATTAGGATTAGCAAAAAATGTTGCTGTTTTAGCAACACGTAAAATTGCACAAAATAAAATACAAATTCGTAATTCTGGTCACAGGTATTTATGATAATTATTATGTAACAATAATTTTATATCCTATCTTTAATGATGAGGTTAGGTTTAAATAAATATAATCATTGTTGATAATTAAAATGTAATATATAAATTATTTATTTAATTTTTTTACATAGTTATATGTATCGTGAAATCAAAGATGCACCAAGAAAAGATGTTTGGATGGCTGAAATTACAACTGGTATTATGTGGTGGTGGGTTTTTTGGCATATGTGGCATGATTGGGGACACATTGTTGTAAGTATTATTAATAATAAATATATAATAATTTATATTATTTTAATTATTTAAAAAAAAAAAAATATATTAATTATTTATACAGGGTGAATTTGATTATCCTGAACCAGAAAAATGGACTGATGAAGAGCTAGGAATTCCACCAGATGATGTTGATTTGTAACTTGAATAATCTTTGAATTAAAGAGATAAAGTACATTTTTTTTTTTTTGTCTTGTAGACATATTGTAATATATTAGCTATATATTAATCTAAAAAAAAAAAACAACAAAAAACAATAAATTATCTATTGAATTGTTTTTATTTACTCCAAATTATTTAATATAAACAACAACAACAATCTAAATAGAAAAACTTTGTTTATATTTTGTTTTTTTTGTCAATTTATATTAGAATAATCAAATATAATTTGATAAAAAAATAATACAATAAATGATAATTATAAAATGGGTAATTTCCATTCATAAATTGATTGTTTTTTTTTTTACTAAGAATACAATGAATTCTGAATTACTTGTCATTTACAAACAATGTTATCATGAATAAAAAATAAATAAATAAATATGTTAAGATTTCTACCGTAAAAAAAAAAAAAAAAAAAAAATATTAAAAACAAGTAGGTCATACATTATCGTTATCCAAAAGCCACCAAAAAAAAAAACAAAATTAACAACAAACAAACTCATGAATTATCATGAAATATAAAAAAAAAAATACAAACAAATCATTATAATTCTTAAAGTTTATTTTTCAAAGATAACAAACAAAATGTAATTAATAATTAAAGAAAAATTAGAGATCTTTCAGGTCAACTGTTGAAAAACAAAAAATAATAATAAAAAAAAAAAAATACATAAAACTTGGTATCAATTTATGAGTGAATTGTTATACTATTTCATGTGATAATAGTTGATAACAAGCTGGCGCCCATACGAGGTCATAATAGTGGGGGATCTGGTACAGTCTGGTTTTTTTTTTTTTTTTTTTTTAACATTTTTTAATATTAATTTATCTTTATTTCAATTTCATATACTCTCTTCCTCTTTTCCTCTATTTATCTTTATCTATTTTATCTCTCTTTTTCCTTAGCTACCTCTTGTACTAGTCAATAAAACAAAGACAAAAACAATAAATAAACCAATATATATATATATATATATACATGTGAATATGTGATACCACACACACACACACACATTTAAGCATAGCCAGCGCCGTTTGTCGTTTTTTGATACCAACGCGCCGGATCTGTACTACTTGCTTACACTAAATTTTCAACGACAGTACTCGAACTACAACCTTAGCTGTAACACAATATTATAAAAAAAAAAAAAAAAAAAAAAAAAAACAATAATTTGTTACCTCAACAACAACAACAACAACAACAACACAGTTGTAATAATTTTTTTACAAAACAATAATAAATTAAAATTTAATAAAATATTAATTATTAATTATTTAAATATCAATAAAATTTACAAAGATATTTATAAAAAATATACATAAAATAATTAAAAAATATAAATAAAATAAAATTTAATAATATAATATAGTGTAAATTTATAAATAAATAAATAAATGAATGAGTTAATAAATAATACAGCGTGGCATGTTACCATATGAACTGTAACTTAAACTTTGACTACAGTGTGTTGGATATTTTATTTTTATTATTTTTATTTTTTAACATTTGTGATGTTGAATATGTGTTGAATATACTTGAACTGATGATAAATTATTAACAGTGAAAATTATTAATATTATTGAAAAAAAAATTTTTTTTAGATTAAAATTACAAGTGTTTTATTGTTGTATTTATATATGAAATATAAATATAATAAAATTTTATCAATTATTTATTATTTATTTGTGTACAGGTGGACAATAGTGTTATCATTAATCTCATGTGATTGTTAAACATTGTTACCGAGGTCATAAAAAAAACTTTAAACAGATAATATGATTATTTTAAAAATTAATATATACAACAATACATAATCAAGTTAAAATAAAAAATTGAAAAAAAAAAAACATTTAATTAAAACTCATTGTTTATAGAATTTTTTTTTTTACAATTTAAAATTTTATTAAAAATATAATAATAATTATTATAAATATTTATCAATCATTGTTTATTTTTTTTTAATAGTGAATGACGTTTTTTTTTTTTTTATATCAAATATTCTGATAATTATGTGCTTCCGGATTTTTTTTACAATAAATTAAATTAATAATAATAATAATAATCATTGGACATAATTCGTTTTTAAAAAGTTGTTATTTATTATTTATTATTATTATTTTTTTTTTATGTTACAAAATAAATAAATAAATAATACGTCTAAGCTTGTTGTGATAAAATGTTACGTATATTTCATCAGTAATTCGCTGCATGCAAAACAAACAAGTTTGATTTACTGACTAGTGTTTGAAATAAAAAATAAAATAACTTGTTAACAATTGAATATTATTTTTTGAATATTATTAATTACGAGTGACAATTAATTTTAATTTTTAAAGTGATTGGATGCGATCGAGAAAGAGTTTTAATTACATCAAATATTTGCCGCGACAAGTAAGTTTTTTTTTTTTTTAATTTAATTAAAATTCAAGTAAATTATTTACATTTGTTATTCAGATAATTTATTTTTCAATGTTTTTTTTTTTTTATAATTATTACCTTGAGGATAATTATTTTTGAAATTATATTTTCTGTATAGTAAATTGAAGTAAAATTGTGATGTGATTTTTTGGAGTAAAATGAAATAAATGAGAAAAAAATGTAGAGATGAAAAATCAAAGAAAAATTCAAAATATTTTGCTTTTGTCACATAAATTTCGAAAATTTATATATTATCTTTATTTATTTACATTTATTTGATAAATTTATTCATTTAATATAAAACTTTTTGATGATATTTCCGGGTTTATCAAAATCGGATTATCAAATTCTTAGCAACAAATTGTATTGAATTTTTTTTTTTTATCTGACAGATACATATTCTTATTATCTCCAATCAACAATATTATTTCAAATTAAAAAATAAAAATACTCAGATACATATTTGACATCAGTAAACATATTGATTATATTTTTTTTCCTTTTTATTGCTCCGAAAAAATAAGAAAAGAAAAATATATCCAGATACTCAAAAAAATCGAAAAAAAAAAATTCTCGTTTTCATACAAGACAAATAAAAAAGTCTACTAAATTTTTCATTGACTTTTATTATTATTATTTTGAAGGCGTAAATAAAAATATTCTGGAAAATTTATGACTAAATTTTTCATGTGTTTAAAAAAAAATTTCTCGAAAGAAAAATATATATAGACAAAATAAAAATAATAAAAAAAACGAATATTAAATTTGAAGAAAATTTCATGTTGAATGTATTAAATGAGTATACATTCTAAATATTCTGATACATAAAAAAATACTTTATTATTATTATTAAATTAATTTTTTTATTTTATCTTTATAATTTTATTTTTTCAATTTTTTATTTGTTTTGTTTAGCTTTCACACTGTGTACATGACCTCATCAAAAAAAATTAGGCAATATATACAAACTTTACCCCGTTTTTTTTTTTACCTTCAATATAAAATTATATATTTTTGACAATGACAAAGTCATAAAAACAAATTGTAATAAAAAAATATAAAAATACAAAGTCAATATGCGTACAAGCTATTAATAGAAACGCATTCTGATTAAACTAGGGGCCTATTACACATTTTAAATTATGTCACAATTGTTTTTTATTATTTATTTATTTTTTCATTTATTTACAATTACATAAATCTAGTTGTATTATGGATATAATATTAATTTAAACAACATAATTATTTTAAATAAAATAATGACTGTACAAATAAAATTACAAATTGATATAATTGTTTCTATGCAATTTCAATTTAACATTCTACAATTATTAAAATTAAATTAAAAAAAAATCAATTAAAATACAAAGTTAGTAGTATGATAAATATTAAAAATTTATATCCGATAATTACAATAAAAAAATGATAATATCTATTTACAATTAAACAAGTAAATTATAAATTTTTAGTTGCAAATTTTTAAAATCAATATTTAAAATTTGTCTCATCACTTTATTTAAATTTTAATCGAATCATTGTAAAAAAAATAATAATTGAAATATTAATTATTAACAATTGTAGAATCCAATTTAAATTTATAATTTTATTTATTTATTTCACATTAATATATAGTGATAATGAATCAAAAAAAAAAATCAATTTTATCAGTTAAATACTGATGATGTTTTTGATGTATAACATTATGACCTTGAAAATAATATTATAAATTGAAATATTAAATTTACAAATTTTTTTATAACAAGCTAATATAAAAAAAAAAATAAAATTCATATATACATTTACTATATATATATATATATATTTTTCTTATCATTTATTTTTTTAAATATACTTTATAAAAAAAAAATAAGATAAATAATTTTTTATTATTTGATTGATATCAACTTCGAGGTGGTTAAAATAACATTAAAGAAAAAAATATAAAATAATATTGATAATCATATGTAAATTCTGAGAATGTCTGGAGTTTAAAAAATTTTTTAAATGTAGATTGTAATACGATATATTTATTTGAGAATAAATTTGGCAGAGTTGAAGCAAAAAAAAAAAAAAAATTAGAAAAAAGTTTATAATGTGTGTAGTTTATGTATAAATTATTGTGTTGAATTTTATTAATATTAATTTACTAGAATGTCAAACTTACTGTCAATATATAATTTGTGCGTAAATGTTTTATCTTTTTTATTTTAAAACAAGATCAATAAACATATTGTCTGAAAATATATATATCTATAAACTCAGCTTCTTGTCTTATCATTCTTGTCATTTTATTTGTGGTTTTCTTTACGTTTTTTTTTTATTTTTTTTTCACTTTTATATATAAAATAAATTTATAAATTCAATATGGCTATGTTAATGTTTAAACTTGGAATAAATATCTATACGTTTATATGAAAAAAAAAATAAATTAAATTTAATTAAATATATAGAACAATAATTTTCCATTTTATTTTATTTTTTTAATTCATTTTTATACAGGTAAATTGACTTATTTAAAAAATTGAATTGAAAAATTTTAGGTATGCTTTCTTAAAAAATACTAAGATGGTTTTTCTGGGTCTTTGAGTTTTCACTGTTATAATATACGAAGAATCATAATTTTTTTGTAAAATAATTAACAGACACATTGTCTTGTATTTTTTAAATAAAATATATAACTAGAAATGTAGATGAAATAAAAATTTTTATCTAGATTTTTTTTTTATATATACATAACTCGACAATAATCCTTTTGTAATCCCGCAGGATGATCTCACATACAATAACTTTTTTACCAGAAATATTATTATATATAAATTTGCACCTTCCGGTGTATATATATTTATTAACCAAGATTAGTGTGTATTAAAAAATTAAATAAACAGTCAAAGATTGTAGTAAATATATTTTAACACAATGCTGATAGAAAAAAGAAATTTTTTTATGTTTTGTTTTTTGTCTTTCAATATAGTAACATTAACAAATTAACAGATAATTTTGAGATGATATTAATTAACTATCTCAAATAATTGTTGTTTTTTTTTTTTTCTATTTATTTTAAATACCATTTTTTTATACATGACATTAACCCCCTTTCATAAAAAAATAATTTATTTATTTAAAAATAAAAATTTGATTCTCAATGAAAATTTAAACATTAACCAACTACTCGAGAGTCAAAAACAAATTACATTTTTATACATTTTATATATATATATTTTAATGAAAAATGACATAATATTTATAAATATTAAATAATTTATTGTTTACTTGAAATATGTTTAATATATATATATATATACTATTTGTATTTATAAATTAATTTTCAAAGTAACTTCATTTATTCATTCGTTTGTTCATCTGTTTAATTTAATAATTAAAAAAGAAAAATTATTTTATTATTATTATTACTTCAATAGTTATTATTGAAGTTTATAGAAAAAAATTGGTTATAAAAAAATTCATTTATATCCCATTAACTTTGACAATCAATATATATAATTTTGTATTTGTAAACGTGTGTATTTATACTTAACTATCGTCCTACTTGATAATATATTATTTTTTATTCCGCCACTTATTGATCGTAAATATGTGTTTGTTCAGTAATGATAAAATTTTTTTTTCATATTATATAAAAGGGCAAATGATATTGGTATAATAAAAGTAAAAAATAAAATAATAAAATAGCTATTTAAAGTTAAACATATACTTATTTACTTATATAAAAAATTCATGTGAGTACTCATCACATGTATACCTTTTTTATTATGTATATAATTTTTTTATTAATTTATAATTAAATTGTGTTTTTTTATTATTAAATAATAATTATCATTAAACTAATGACTTTAATTTTAAATTTCATAAGAACACTATAATCGACAAATATAATAATTAAATTTCATTATTTTTAATATATTATATAGACTTATTATTTATTTATTTATTTTATTTAATTTATTTAATTTATTTAATTTTATTTTTTAAGGTTCGCGGAACGCAGTCAAGCTGGCAGCCTCTGCTGGTAATCCGGTCGTCGCTGCTGCGTCTGTTGCTGCTGCAACTGCACATCCTCCTGTTCTCTGGGCCACAAGGAGAAAACCAAGTAAGTCCCAATGCAATAATGAAAAAAATTTTTAAAAAAAAAGAAAAAACAATATTAATTTATTTTTTAAATTTTATAATTTTTTCGTTTTGGATATAACGTTAATAAATACAATATAATGATTTGGTTATTAAAAAAAAAATTTAAAAATTAAAAACAACAATTTTTTTTTTTATTAAATTAAAAAGGAAAATTTTAATCAAATTAAAAACCTTATTTTACAACGAGTTTTATACCAAAATACAAAATACATTTTATTATCGAAAAGTTTGACCAAAAATTTTTGAAATGAAAGTAAAAAAAAAAAAAGCTCATTTTTAAATTCACATATTATTACGTGATTTCGACTGAAAATAATAAAATTGATTTGTACTAAAAATAAATTGCAAATTGATATAATTAAAGTTTGCATTTATAAATAGATATTTTAGTTTGATTTTCTTTTTTTTTTTTTTCAAATTTATTTGAGTGATAAATTTCGATTTTTTATCAATAAAAATAATAACTTTTAATATAATTAAAATTTAATTATTTTTTCGGGTCAATCATTGAAATCAATCACACAATTAAGTCAGCATATTAATGAACTCAATAAAATAAAAAAATATTTCAATTGAAAATAATCTATTTGTAAATGTATACTACGTAGAAACAAATTTCGAATTTCGAATTTATAATTTATAATTTTTTTTCATTTGCTATCACGCTCTTTGATTTCTTAAATTTCACAGCCAATAATTATTAATGGCAAAAAAAAATAAAAGTAAAAATTATAAATTTAAAATTTGTTCTTACGTTTACAAATACAACTTTTTAGATTAATTTTTTTTTTACATTTGAACGGTTAAAATGTCAATTTATTATTGTAATAAATTTTAAAATTACCAATAAAAATGTTATTATTTTTCTATTATTTTTAAAATTAATTAACATAAAAATATAAATTCAACATTTACAAATTAATAATTGAATAAATTTTATCAGAAAACTATTTTCCAAGTAAAATATAATAATTTTAATAAACTTTATCATAAATTTTACATGACAACTGTTTTTTTTTTTTTTTAAGTTTACTTATCAATAATAAAATCAACTCATACAACCGGATATAATTATGAATATAAATAATAAATATATCCCGGAAGTTTCCAAAACATAAAAATAAATATAATACTATTTAAATTAAATTTTGATATTTTTTGTATTTTCCTCTAATTTTTCAAGTGGGATGAGCAAGATAAAAAATAATTTCTACGATGATATTTTTTGTTGTACATTTAGTTACTTCTTGACAATTGTCAAGTATATTATCAATTTTTACTTGAAAATTATAATTATATTAAATTTCAATTTGAATTTTATTTTTCAACTAAAAGTTTATACTTTAAAAGTACATTCAAAGGTATAAATTTAAATTTAATTATTCACAAAGTTTAACAACTAAATAAAACGCGACAAACTATAATTCAAATCTTTTATAATATTTTAAATCATAAAATATAAAATTATAATTTAATTTCAAAAATATTTTTATAATCTCAATAACATTAATTTATATATTCAAATTATAATATTAAATATCATTGAAAGACATTAAAAAAAAAAAAAAATGACACAAAATAATATAATAAAATTATTATCTATATATTTAATTAAAATTTCAAGGTTAAATTATTATTATAAATTAATTAATATACATTTCATTAAATATATTTTTAGAATATTGCAATTTTATAAGTACATATATTGAGAGGTCCTTTGTGTTTAATTTGTCGGTCATTCAAAAATGATATAAACATTAACGGTTTTTCAACGACCTATTAATCTCAATGGAAAATAAAATAACAGTGTTTTTATAATCGTAAAAAAAATAATATACTTACAATTAATTTCAACACTGTTAATAAGATTTTTGTTATTATTTTTTTTACATCATTATTGATGAAAAAAAAAAATATGAAATAAATGATAAAGTTATTTTGAGATATGATTTTTTTCATGTCAAAAAGTAAATAATTATTTCATCTGATTAAACAAAAATTTTGATTTATAATATTTTTATTATTATACCATCTATACAATCTGACATTTTCAAAGAGAAAAAAAAAAAATTCCCTTTATAGTTTAATATATTTTTTATCTTTTTTTTTCTTGATAAATTATTATTTTTTTTTTTTTTTTTATAAATAAAATAAAAGTCCGGATGTTTCTGCGACATAATGTGTAATTTAAATTACTGGAAGAATTATGAGGTCAGTCAACAATTAGCCCTTGTCTATCAGGGTCAATTTATCCGCTCGTGCGCTCCTTAATTTAATAGAACCTTTCGTATATATTTATATATATTTTTTTTGTATTAATCATTGTTGTTATTAGTTGAATATTTTTTTTTTTTTTTTATTTGCCAACAAACAAGTCAAAAGTCTTTCTCTTTCTTTCATCAAATATAACTGAACTCTACGATTTCATGACTTTCATTTACTCAATTATACGCATATTTCCATGATATCCGGTTGTTTAAAAAACCTAAAAAGGTCACAAGTGTATATACATATTTATTTTTAAAATAAATCATAATTAAATATATTCAATATTAAAACAAAAAAAATATATATAAATCAAGTGTTTATATTTATAACAAAAATATATTTTAATTTATCATTTTTTTTTATTTATTTATTTATTTTTTTTTGATTACTTTTATAAAGCTATTTTGTGCTACCGGTAAAAGTCGGAAGTGTATATATATATATTTTATATGTCTAAATGGAGTAATGAGAAAAAAAGCTAAAAAAAAAAAATAGGGAGAAGAAGAAAACGAACTTGAAAGCTAAGCGTTTCTTCTATCTGTAACACGCAGTCTTGACTGATCTTTTTTTGTCGGTATATGATATTAACAGACACACAAAAATACATATACCTATACCAATATTGTGGCATATGTACTTAATACTTATATATATTTTATTATTATATATATACTAACATCGAATGGATCAGGGCATCGTCTAACTGACGATCCCTGGTATTTCAGTTACGATAGTTTGGCAACCGACGTAGGACTGTTGACGTCATTCATTTGACTACTTGTCGGTTTTTTTAAATTACATATATTATTATTATTATTATTATTATTTAAAATTATATTTATTTCGTGAATTTACAAGTACTTAAATATTATTTTATAAATTTTATATATGTATTTTTAATTATAAAAAATATGTGAAAAATTTAAGTTTATTTTTTTTATTTATTTTTTTGTTTTTTATAGAAATTTTTTTTTAAACAAATTTATCAATTAAAAATGTGTATTAATTTGTATATTATGTTTCAATGAGTATTAATTATTTTGTATATATATTTTTTATTTTAAAAATTTCATTAAAATTTTGTATATGACAAAATTTTAATTTCTTAATTTTAAAATAATTAAATTTGTGTTGAATTTTATTGATATAAATAATTATTAAAATTTTAATTAAATTTTTTAAAACTCATGTTTGTTTATTAAAAAAAAAAAAAAAATATTATAATTTTCTTTTACTCTCTGTACGATCGTTTTTGTTGAATCAACTCATCCGGTGATTGTTGGCTTTGGATGGCCCGACAGACGTCATTGAACAAACACGTCAATCCAAGTTGTGGAAAAATGTGATAACGGTATAGAATGAAAAAAAAAAAAAAAAAAAATCTCATTTTTTTGTATACAAAATATCCTACATTTTTTTTATTTTATCATTATCAGCAATTTCATTTCATTTTTTATATATTTTTTTATTTTTTTATTTTTTCTCATACAAATCATACACATATACAAAATCATGCTTGTTTATTTATTTATTTATTAAATATATTTTGTTGTTAATAAATTTAAATTACTCATGGTATAAAAAAATGAAGTAATATATAAAAAAAAAAAAAAAAATTAATTAAATTTACATGAAAATACAAGCAATACCAAATTGCATTTATTTGTACTGATGTCATTTTTTTTTTTTTTTTATTTTGTTTATAAATAAATATTCATGTAAATTTTTTTTATTATTTTTTGTGCAAGTTGTGTGACCACGTGCGTTTTATATTGAAGTATCGTTTTCACTCGTTTTAAATATATATGTATATTGTAAACTTGATTTTTGGTAAATCAAGTGCGCATGTTGTTGGTCTACAGTCATGGAAATATACAGAATGATATATATATTTTTTTTTTTATATTTTTTTTTAACGCATGTTTAATATTCTGGAATGTTTACTTGAAAAATCTTTATTATGGTCATGATGATACTGAATTTAGGCCGCTAATGGTAGCCAAGAAAATTTTTCCGTCACGCATAACTAGAATGAACATTTATTATTATTATATTATATTTATTTTATTTTAAAAATCACTGACTGTTTTCCTTTTTAAGTAATTTTATTCAATTTATTGATTTATTAGATAATTTGTGTTAAAAATAATTTCAAATGTTATAAATTATTATTAAATTTTGACAGTTATTTTTATTAAAAATAATAATTAACTAAATAATTTATGTCAATAAATAATATAATGAAATTTATAAATTTTATATTTTAAAGAGTTGATCGATATGTCTAGTCAAAAACATAAAAAAATATATATAAATTTTATAATTAAATTAAATAAAAAATATATATACTTATTCGGGTTGAAAAAAAATATTTTGTTCATGTAGAAAATTTGATATGAAAAAAAAAGTTTATGGTCGTCATAAAAAATATAATATTACATTGAATTATACTTTTTGCATGGTTTTTATATAGAGTTTATATTTTACATGTTATTTTTCAATTACCATGTGCAAAATAATACCATACCAATAATATATATTTCGATTTGAACAATGACATTTGCATTCACGTGCGTCCGGTCAAGTCTTGTTATCATTTACTATACCCAGCTCATTTTTTTTTTAATGCATTTATTTTATTTTTTACTTGATTTTTTATTTTACTTGTAACTATTTTAATTTTTTTTTTTTTTTGTTTTATTTCTTTGGTATCTTACATAAAAGGAGGATGTTCGCTATTGAGGACGGACGCGCGGGCGTCAAGGATGATGTAGTAAAGTAACATAAAAAAAAAAAAAAAAAAAAAAAAAAAAAAGAGAAAAGAACTTTCTGTGTCGTCAGCAAAAATAAATGTATTTTTTTTTTTTATTTCATAAATTGTGGAAACGTTTATTACTGAAGTTACTAATTGTAAAAAAATTTAAAAATATATTTAGTAATTTACATGATGATTAAATAAATAATTAGGATTTTTTTTTTGTTGTTTTTTTTATAGCTCAATACTTGAGAAGTATTAATGAACCAAGGATGACAGCAGAAACAGTAGCACCTTGTGTACAAAATGTACAAAGTGTACAATCAGATATCATGGTTCAACAGCATCATCAATCACAAACAAATAAACCACATGTTAATTTATCAAATCGTTCAACATTATCAACATCTTTATCAGGATCATCATCATCATCAACGTCATCGTCATCTTCATCATCTTCATCATCATCATTATCATCGGGTGTTGGTAGTTCAGTAACAACATCCGCTGTTTATAAACTTGAATATGCCCAAATGGAAGCTTGGCTTGATGAACATCCTGACTTTGTTAGCGATTATTTTTTGAGGTACACTATATTTTTAATTTTATTATTATTTATTTTTTTTTTTAATTCAATATACTGTGCAATTATCTTATTTTTATTTTTATTTTTCATATTTATAAATGATGAATTTGCATTTATTATTGTCAGTTGAAACAGTAATGACGTAAAGAATATTTAACAAAAAAAAAAAAAAAATTTTATAATATAATAATAAATTTAATATAAATACAAATGTTTTTTAGTACAATTTTTATATTTTTAATTTATACTAGAAAAGCAACAAGACATATTGTTGATCAATGGTTATTAAGATATTCAACACCAACAACATCATCACCAAATAATTGTATGCAAGAAACATTAGGACAAAATAATAATAATTGTAATTATGATGTTGGTAATAGTGGTAATAGTGGAATAAATAATAATAATAATAATAATAATAGTGGTTCTGGTGCAACAACACCAGTAAGAAAAATATCAGCACATGAATTTGAAAGAGGTGGTTTATTAAAACCAATTGTTAATACAATTGATGGTACACCAACATTTTTAAGTGTATCACAAGAAGATACAAGTGAAAATAATGTTGGTACACAAGCTGGACCTGGTGGAACATTAAGACCACAAAGAAAATCAAGACATGAATTACGTCAATTGGATGAAAAAGATCTTATATTTGAACTGGTAATTATAAAAAAAATTAAATTAAATTATTAATTTAATAATATAAAAAATAAAATTAATAAAATACATTATATAATATTAGGTTAAAGATATTTGTAATGAACTTGATGTACGATCACTTTGTCATAAAATACTTCAAAATGTCAGTACATTATTACACGCAGATAGAGGATCATTATTTCTTGTTCAGGGTGAACGTCCATGTAAAAATAATAAAAATTATCGACAAATATATATCAATAATAAAAATAATTATACAAATAATGATTGTGATAAAAATAATCAACAACGTAAAACAAATCATAATCAAAATCAAAATCAATTTAATAATAAAAATTATAATAATAATAATAATAAAAATTGTCGAGAAACAAGATGTCTTGTATCAAAATTATTTGATGTTTGTTCGAGATCAACATTAATTGAAATGGAAAAAAAAGTTGAAATTAAAATATCATGGGGTACTGGTATTGTTGGATATGTTGCTGAAAGTGGTGAACCAGTTAATATACCAGATGCATATAAGGTAAATTATTATTATTATTATTATTATAAAATATCAATTAAAAATAATTTAATTAATTATTAATTTAATTTTAGGACAAAAGATTTAATCGTGAAATTGATTTATTAACTGGTTATACAACAAGAAATCTTTTGTGTATGCCAATAAAAGATTGTAGTGGTAATGTTATTGGTGTTGCACAAGTTATTAATAAATTAGGTGATGAATCACAATTTACATTACAAGATGAAAAAATATTTAAAAGTTATTTACAATTTTGTGGTATTGGATTAAGAAATGCACAGTTATATGAAAAAAGTCAACTTGAAGTTAAAAGAAATCAAGTAATTATTATCATTAATAATAATAATACAATAAATTAAAAAAATAATAATAATAAATTATTTTTAGGTATTGCTTGATTTAGCAAGAATGGTTTTTGAAGAACAAAGTACTATTGAACACATGGTATTTCGAATTTTGACACATACACAATCACTTATTCAGTGTCAACGAGTACAGGTTTGATTTATGACATTTTTTTTTTCTTCTATTTCTTTTATTTTATTTTATTTTATTTTTTTTATCTTTTTGAATGACGTTTTAACATATCAGTGAAAATGACATCACCTTCATACTAATTACCGGTTTAAGATCAAGTATATGTTGGTGTATTTATATAGAAAAAAATAAAATAAAACAAACATTGTGTATTGTTGCTTTGTATTGTAAATATAATAAAAATAATAAAATATTATTGTATAGGTACTTTTAGTTCACAAGGCATCAAAGGGTAGCTTTTCACGGGTGTTTGACTTTGAAGCCAATGACCTGAATGTTGAAGACACAGACTCACGAACAAGGTGCGATATTTTTTTATTTTTTTTTTTTCTATGTTTAAAAAAATTTTATATACACTCAATAGTTTTAGCACGTAAAAATAATAATAATAATAAAATACATTTAATATTTTTAAATATAAAATATTGATTTATTTTATTTAAAAAAAAAAAAAATATTAATAAAAATTATTGTGGTTTTTTAATTTATAGTCCATTTGAAAGCAGATTTCCAATAAATGTTGGTATAACTGGCTATGTTGCAACAACAGGTGAAGTAAGTATTAATTTACCTTAATTAAATTATTTAAAATTCTACTTTTAATTAAATATTCAAGATATAAATATAAAGAGAAAAAAAAAAAAAATGATTTAATATTTATATTGATCGTGCAAAAAAATAAGTATAATATAAATAAATGAAATTTAAATAATTAAATTACTAAAATTATTCGTATGATTGCAACGTAATTTATTTCGAATAGGTAACCTATTTTATTTTTTAATTTATAATTTTATTAATCTGTTAATTTAATTAATTTAAATTAAGCCTATATAGAAATATTTTTATCAGAATAATTTAATGGGAATTTACATAATCAATAGAATAATTTATATTTATTAATTTATTATTTGTACATAAATTAATTATTTTTTATTTTATAAATTTATTTTAGACAGTAAATATTCCTAATGCTTATGAAGATTCACGATTTGATGCATCAGTTGATGATGGTATTAATTTTAAACACAAAACAATTTTATGTATGCCAATTAAAAATTCATCTGGTCAAATAATTGGAGTTATACAATTAATTAATAAATTTGATGATTTATTATTTACTAAAAATGATGAAAATTTTGTTGAAGCATTTGCTATATTTTGTGGAATGGGTATACACAATACACACATGTAAGTTTTTAATAATTAATAATTATTATTATTAATTAATTAATTTAATCTATTTGATTATTTATTTATTAAAGGTATGAAAAAGCAGTTATTGCAATGGCAAAACAAAGTGTTACATTGGAAGTATTAAGTTATCATGCATCAGCATCAATTGAAGATGCCAAAAGATTAAGGGTTTGTTAAATTAATTATTATATATGCGTATATTTATTATAGTATATATATATATACAAAAGAATTATTATTAATGCACGTCATTGTTTTTATTTCTATTTACGCGTGACCCAGCAGGACTTAAGAGTACCATCATCAGCATATTTTGATCTTCATGATTTTAAATTTGATGATATTAGAATGGAAGATGATGAGACACTTACTGCATCATTAAGAATGTTTTTAGATCTTGATTTTGTTGAACGTTTTCATATTGATTATGATGTATTATGCAGATGGTTATTAAGTGTTAAAAAAAATTATCGCAATGTTACTTATCACAATTGGCGACATGCATTTAATGTTGCACAAATGATGTTTGCAATATTGACTGTAAGTTTAATTTAAATATAAATTTAATTAAAATTTATATTATTTTTAATATAATTATATTGTTTTTTGTTTTTTTTTAGGCAACACAATGGTGGAAAATATTTGGTGAAATTGAGTGTTTAGCACTTATGATTGCATGTCTTTGTCATGATTTAGATCATCGAGGGACCAATAATTCATTTCAAATAAAGTAAATAAAAATAAAAATTAACAATTGTTTAAATATTATATAACACTTTATATTATTTTTTAATTTTTTTCTTTTTCATAGAGCTTCATCTCCATTGGCTCAATTATACTCAACATCAACAATGGAACATCATCATTTTGATCAATGTTTAATGATTTTAAGTAGTCAAGGAAATCAAATATTATCAAATGTATCACCTGAAGAATATTCACGTATTGTTAAAGTACTTGAAGAAGCAATTTTATCAACAGATTTAGCTGTTTATTTTCGTAAACGTGGATCATTTTTAAGTATTGCACGTTCAAAAACTTATAATTGGTCACATAGTGAACATCGTGATCTTTTACGTGGAATGTTAATGACTGTTTGTGATCTTGCTGCAATAACAAAACCATGGGAAATTGAAAAACGTGTTGCTGAATTAGTCAGTAGTGAATTTTTTGAACAAGGAGATATTGAAAGACGAACACTAAATATAACTCCAATTGTAAATATCAATTTATCATTTTACTGATAAAAAAAAAGAAAATAATGTTTTTAAATTGAATTTCTTTTTTTATAAATGTAAATCTTTTTATTTTATTCTTTTTACAGGATATCATGAATCGAGAAAAAGAGGATCAATTACCAATGATGCAAGTTGGTTTTATCGATTCAATATGCCTTCCAATTTACGAGGTACATAAAATAAAAAAAAAAAATATAATTTAATTTCAATACAACAATAACGATAACACATTATCAATAATAATTTAATTTAAACTATAATATTTTATTTTTTATTATTATTTAATTTAATAACAATTTGTTTTTTTTTATTTTTTAATGTTTTTATAATAACACAGGCTTTTGCACTTTTATCGGATAAATTGAATCCACTGGTTGAGGGTGTGAGACAAAATAAACAACACTGGCTTGAAATTGCTGAAGACACGTGTTCAAGTAACTGTACAAATCACGACAGGACAACAGTAAATCAAGATAATAATTCTGAAGAAATAAAACGAGATGGAGTTCTTGTTGAATAAAATGAAAAAAAAAAAAAATATATATAATATATATTTTATTTCATAAATTGTCTGTTAATTTTTTGATTTACAAAAGAAAAAAATTTATTTAAACAAATTAATTTGATAATACGGTTTGCCATAACGCTACCACTGTACCTGATAATAATTTCCAGAAATAAATAACACATTTAAAAAGAATAATAATTTAAAAAAATGAAAATAGAGGAAAAAACAAATTACGTATACGTATTATTATTATTATTATTATTATTAATATTATTATTTTTTTGCATGGACATTAAATTGAAGCAAAAAAAATATATACTTATACAATTTTTATTTTGAAGTATTATTTCGAAATATTTATGAATTTTTTTATAAACCAAAGTGCAAATGAAAAAACAAAATATGTCAGACGTGATTATAGATATTTTATTTTAATTTTTTATTTATTTTGGTTTTATTTTAGTTATTTTTTTTTTTTGTAATTATAATTATAAATTGATGTTAAGATTGTAAATGTTAAAATATAGTTTAAAAATTAGTATAAACGAATTTAATCTGCATTATATGTAAATAATTTTATAAACAATTATTTTTTTGTTTTTTTATAATTAATATATATTATACAAGCACTGAATTCATATTTTACAATAACAATAATAAAAATTGAATGTGACAATACCTATTGATTGATCAAGGTTTATAACAATTTTTAAAAAAAAACATCCACTTAAATATACATTACTATGAAAATAATAAAAATTGATAAAAACAATTTGTCACATTGTAAAAATATTTTTTAAAAATAACATATTTTTCTCATATTTATCATAAAACTTTCAAGATTTTTTTGTTATATTTCCATAAAATATTTGAATAAAATAAAATATATTTAGTAAAAAAAAAAAAACTGAATAAATATATTAAAAATAAAATTATGCCAGTCACGAGTATCTCAAATCATAAAAAATGAATAAAATTATTTTAAAAAAAAAAACTGTAATAATTATTGAATAAAGAAGCTTTTAAAAAATTAATAAAAAAAAAAAGCAATTACCAAGGCCAGGCTTGGCATGTATTATTAAATAAATTAATAATTAAAAAAAAAATAATTATTGTCAATAAAAAATTGTATAATAAAAATTTCGAAAAAAATTATAATCAAATTATTCAATATATAAGTATAAATTGAAATTGTTTGACAAATTAATTGTTTGATTAAATCAATGATGAATAGTGTTAAATGGATACATAATAATATTGGTTTTATTATTTTCATTAAATAACATTGTCTAAAATATAAAACTAATTGTCTTAAAAATATTTCATGATAATTTATTTGTGTTGATATATATACTTGAAAGATATGCGCAAGTCAATATGTATATAACACACAAGTTTAATAAATATTGTATATGTGAATAAAGCTGTGAAAATATAAGGTGGTTTGTACAGTGGGGCAAAAAAAGCTCCTGGAGAAGGGCGACGGCGCAGCGCATTCAAAATGGGCTCAAAGCTTTTATCAAGTTTAGTTTTACCAGTATCACCACCGGTTCATTTCAAACCAGTTGTTTTTATAAAACTGATAAAATAAATAACATTTAACACTAATATATTTTTGACTTGTATTTTTTATTTTATTTTTATATTTTTTCCTTATTTATTATCATCATTATTTAACAATATTTCTTTTTGTCTTTTTTTTTTTTATCTATCAAGATATAATATACTTATTTTGATCCTGAAAAGATCAAAGAGATCAAGGAAATCAAAAATAAAAATATACGAATTTTACCCTCGTGTGTGTTATTTTATTTATTTTTTTTTTTTATTTTCCCTAAGTATTGGATTATTTCAATTGTAATATTATTTTTTTTATATCAAGATATATAAAAGAAATAAAAATAATAAACTTGGCAATGTTAAAAGTGTTTCAGTAGTTAAAATGAAAAATTCAACATCAAACTTGGCACCAAAATTAAACTCAATTATCTTATAAAGTGTGTTAAAATTGATTTTAATTTAATTTTTTATTTCAAGTTACAGGTATTATTTTTTTTTTTAAATTATAATTTGTTGTTTTTTTTTTTTAAATTTTTTTTAATGGTGCATCAATTGGTAAATAATACAGGTAAGATATTTCTATAAACAGGAGGTTTTTTGCTGCATCGATCGACCTGTGTTTCACCACACTGACTGTCTCATATCTATATGTATAATTTATTTTTTCGAATCACGTTTTCTTGCTTTTCCATCTTTACTATATTGGAATTTTTATGGCTTTTTTATTTTTCCTTCAACAAGCTAACTGTATTATTACCAAATTTATATATACATTTTTTTTCCCATAGAATATTTATATTATTCTTTGTATAAATCTGTTGTATAAAATTTAATTTAAAATCCACCTGTCGATTCTAAAAATCTAATATATTTATTTTTGAATTTCCATATAATAATATAATTATTATATAATGATTTAAAATTATTTTATTATAATTTATAATTAAAGTGATATTATGATATCAATAACACCATCAGTATATTTATTTATTGATTGATTAATTTACTCTCATGTTATTATATTTCTCTGTAGGCCTAAGGGTATATATATATTTGCCTTTGACAAGCCTCTCGTGAAATTACTATCGTATATTTTTACATCATTATTATTAATTTTTTTTTTTTTTTTATCTTTACCCTTTTCTTGTTTAAAAACAAGAAAAAATTATTAATTGTATTTTTAACTTAAAGTTAACATCTAAAATAGTAACATTTTATAATTTTTAAAAGAAAAATATTTGTTGGTATAATTTTTTTTCTTTTATGAGAAAAGTTTAATTTATTTTTGACTAGTTTTATCAAAGTTTTAAACACTTGTACTGTTATTTTTGTATAAATATATATATACATATTTTTATCACTTTATTTTATTTTTTTATCATAAAAATATAATTTTATTTTCTTTTTTTTTTTTTTTTTTTTATATTTTAGATAGATTGTGGAGGATGTTGATATTTTTTTGTGATAAATGAGTCAAGAATAAATTTGAAATATATAAAAAAAAAAAAACATCAATGTTAAAAATAAATCTTTGAAATTTTATCAAATGATAATGATGAAAATTCAAAGCTTAGCTCAAGTTTTTTACCATTCACAAAAGGGAGGTAATATTTGTTCATCACCGGAGGGATGTTCAAAGGTACTGAAAAACCTCCACCGGATACGATAAATTTAAGCAACACTTGATAAAATAAGAAAAGGTTTTTTCATTTATTAAAAAAAAAAAAAAAATACACATTCTATTTATTATTCAAACAATATTTGATAAATAATTATAAATTTAATAAATTTTTTTTTAGATGGGGGTTAAAAAATATTGGAATAATATTTTTTTATATATCATAATCACAATTGATATGTTAGGATATTTTAAAACAACGATAGCAGATGATAATATATCAACAAAAAAAATTCAAGCATCATCAAATAGTCGTGAATCATACAACGGCATTGGACCTTTTCAAAATCGACGGGTAAATGAAGCCCTCATGATTTTATATATTTTTTTTTTATCTATTATTTTTCTACCAAGGTTTTAAATTATTACTCTTCCTTGTTCGATTTCCTACGGCAATATATTTTTTTTCTCTTATATTTTATAATCATTATTATTTCGTACTATTTTTTATACTTTTTATTATTTTTATTCTCTTTACTTTTTACCATTCAATATCAATTTTTTTTTATTTATTTATTTATAAAGTAAAATAATAAAAAAAAAAAAAATCTAGCATCGAAATCCAATAGAGTTCAATCGAAATATATTCTCTCAGAAATATTTTTATCTTTTGTACGTATTGTTTTACTATTCATATTATATTGTGTGTTTTTTTTTTTTTTATTTTCTGTTTTTATTCACATTTGATTTGAAAATAATTATAATAAATTTTTTTATTTATTTCAGACTGATATTGAAAAAGCTCTAGATATCATTGAAACAATATCATTAAATTTAGATAATGATGACTGTAAAAATACATATGGATTTAAATTATTACCATCTAGTATTGAATTAAATTCCAATAAATATGATAATGCAAGACAAAAAATTGACATGACATCAATTATGATGGATAATTTATCATCAAGTCGTCATGGTATATTATTAGATGCAATTGCAAAATCATTATTATTATCAATTAAATATTCAATTGCATCGAGAATTATTATTTTTAATAGTACAAATAATATAATTATAACTGATACATTATTAAAACGTAAAAATAATATAAATAGTGAAATTATAAAAGATGAAAATAAATTATTACAACCAAATTCTGAATTACCTTGGTTTAAAAATACTAAAGAATTAAATCAACATTTTGGGTTTGTTTTTTTTTTCATCTCAATTATATTATAATTATTATTATTTTTTAATTTAAATAATAATAATAATTATAATTATAATGACTTTGTTATTTTTCTGTATGTTATTTTATTTTTTTGTTTAAATTATACAGTTCGTCACAGTTTATGGGTTGGTGGACAAATCCATATTTTTCTTGTAAAACAAAACAATGGATTGTTTCATACAATGTATATTCTCGTTCACCAGATACTCGACATGGGTTGGTTCAATAATTTTATAAATATATCTATGTATTATAATATATATATATTTTTTTTTCTTTTAAATGTCAATTGGGGTTTCAGGATACGTGACTTTATCAGTGTTGATATTGACATAAGTAGTCTTGAGGTCAACCAGTGTGATGTCAATCAATTAAAATATTTTCAAGACAATGATGATGATGATGATGATGATGATGATGATGATGATCCACAAGTGAATAATCAAATTGAAGCTTTTTGGAGTTCACACAAGTGTCACATTGATTCAACACAAGTAAAATATATATATATATATATTTTTTTTTATAAATTAAATTAAATTAATTGTTATGTATTTAAATTGTTTTTTTTTTTTATTTGTTATTGATCAAGTGCGAGTATAAAAAACCATTAAAAAATAATCAATCTATTACTTCTGGTTGGAAAAAAGGTGGTTATGTATGTAAATGTCGAATTGGATTTTATTCAGTTGATTCATTTGATTTTGATGGTGTTGAAATTGAAGGTAAATTTATAAAATATATATATATATATATATTTAAAAATGATATTGTATTTATATTATTATATTTTTAAAGCTGCTTGGAAGGATAAACAAAATAATAAAAGTAATTTATATAATGAAAAATTTAAATGTCTTCCTTGTGCACCTGGTTGTGTATCATGCAATGATTCTGGACCATGTCTTGCAAATTATTCTTGGCCATTTAGAATTACATTATTAACATTTTCAATATTTTGTGCTACTTTTTGTGTTTTACTTGTTGGCTATGTTTATCAACACAGAAAGTTGAAAGTATTTAAAGTTGCATCACCAATATTTTTATCAATAACATTAATTGGTTGTGCTATTATGTATCTTGAGGTAATTTTAAATAATATCATTTTTTTTTTTTTTTTTCATTATTTTATTTATTTATTAAAATTATATATTATTTTATTTATATTTTAATTTTAAAGATGGCAGCAATTTTTCCAGTTTTAGATATATACTGTTGTGTATTAACAAAATGGACAAGACATTTTGGTTTTTGCATTTCATATACAGCACTTTTAATGAAAACATGGAGGTAATTTATTTAACTAAATACAAAAAGATATTAATTTATTATTTTATTTTTTTTTTTTATAATAATGTCATTATTATTTTTAAGAGTATCACTGACATATCGAGTTAAAAGTGCACATAAAATAAAACTAACTGATAAACAATTATTACAATGGATGATACCAATATTATTAGTGATGCTTATTTATCTTGGTACCTGGACATTGAGTGCAACACCAAATGCTCATGTTATTGCTGATAGTCAAGGATTACAATTTTATCAATGTGAATATAATTGGTGGGATCATAGTCTTGCTATTGGTAATATAAATTAATTATTTAATTACACAGTTATAATGATAAATTTAAATTAATATATTTAATAATTATTATTAACAGGAGAAATATTATTTCTTGCTTGGGGTATACGTGTTTGTTATAATGTAAGAAATGCTGAAAGTTTATTTAATGAAGCAAGATTAATAAGTTATGCTATTTACAATATTGCACTTGTAAATACAACAATGATTGCTATTCAGTAAGTTTAATATATTATTTATTTAATATTTTAATTTATAGATATTTATATATAAAAATAAAAACTTATTATTATACTTTTTTATTTTTTATTACAGTTTATTTTTATTTCCACATGCTGGTCCAGATATGAAATACACCCTTGGTTTTGTAAGAACTCAATTATCAACTTCAGTTACTGTTTTTCTTGTATTTGGACCAAAAGTAATTTTTATTATTTCAAGTGTTTAAATTGTTATGATAACTTTGATGAAAAACAAAATTAAAGTTTTTATTAAAATTATTTAGGTATTGAGGGTTCTTCGAGGTCAAGGTGATCAATGGGATAGTCGTGCACGTGCACGTGGTATAACAGCTAGTTTTTCATTAAATGGTATACGTGGTCTTGTTGCTGATGAAACAAATGATCTTTATCAAGAAAATGAAGAATTAAAAGAAGAAATACAAAAATTAGCAGCACAAATTGAATTTATGAAAATTGTACATATGGAAATGCATAATAGACATATTAAACCAAAAATGGGAGGATATTTTTCAACTCATGGACATAATTGGGGTACACAAAGTCCAAATGCTAAAACATCAACAGCAAGTTTTATTTTAAAGGTTTGTTAAAAAAATATATGACAATAAAAGAAAAAAATTTTTCAAGAAAATGATGAAAACAAAAATTGAGATTGTTACAGTATACTTACTTATATATTTTATATTTTTTTATTTTTTATAGGCAGTAGTAGAAAGAGGTGCAACTGCAGCTGCTGCTGTTGCTGTTGAAGATTCAACTTTTCCATCTGGAAGTTTACATCGAGCAAGACGAATGGAATTATTAAGAGAAAGAAAAGCAGCAAGAGAAAATCAAGATGTCAAACAAATAAATGCAAATGTTAAAGTTATGACTTCAAGTGAAAATGAAGCTGAACGTGTTTGATTTATATGATTAATTATAAAAAGGTAAGAAACATTATTAATTACTATAATAAATAAAAAAGTTTAAACAAAGTTTTTATTCAGTTGAACATATTTTATAAATTATTAATTTTTATTTTATACAAGTTGGAAAATTATAGAAAGTGAAGAATTGAAAAATCATTTCCATAAAATTATCAATGACATATGAACTATTAAAAAAATATATTATTAAATCAAAAGCACAAAAAAAAAAAAAAAAAATACTGATTTTGTCAATTTTTTATTACTAAAATATTTTGCTGTCAAGTAAATGAATAAAAAGTATATATGTGTTTTATGTGTTTAAATGTTTAAAAAAAAAACTGCTGTATAAATTTTACCGGTAAAATGTAAAATTATAATAAAATAATAATAAATCTTTCAATAATTTAAATGCCAAGCATTAAATTGATAAGATAAATTAAAATAAAGTTTATAAAAAACAAATTAAAAAAAATATATATATATATTAAAGAGATATTAATTAATCTATAAAATAAATTTAGATTTTTGTGATAATTGGTTATTTAATTGCATTTTATTGACAATAAAAAATAATCTTGATGATAAAGATAAGTGAAATATTATTTTTATTATTATTTTTTATATACAAAAAGAAAAAAAATTATGATATGTTAGACATGCTATTGTAGCATTGTATTATTGACTGTTGTGTTTTGATTCCTTCAAGACTCGGTGCAATCAAATTTTTATCAATAAAAAATGCATGTTCCAATAGTAATACAAGTCCATCATTATACTGTCCATCAATCATTTTTGTAATAGCAGTAATTCTTTTTTTCATTGATTTACTAAACATGTTATTAATTTTTTTTAAATCAATTTTTTGTAAACATTTTATACATTTTGAAGTTATTGAATCAATTAAATTACCACATAAAGTACATTTAAATGTTATTTCATCGGATAATGGAAATTTCCATTTACCAATGCATGCTTCACAAGAACATTTGAAGTGATATTTATCGGTCAAGTACTGTTGACGTAATTCAAATGCATCTGTTATGAAGTGAGGTCCATAACAATCAAGTATTTCTGTATCTTTTTCAATTGATCTCAATGTTCTTACTACGACCTTACCTAGTTTTATAAAATTAAATATTTATTATTATTAGACAATTTATATTTGTATTTTATTTGAGAAAGTTTGAACACATAACAATAGATTAAAAATAAAAAAACAAGTTAAAAAAATATTAATAAATTAGTTGAACAAAAATAATAAATTGTTTATCAGATTGATCAAGACAGTCTAATTAATGTATGACCCTGATTGTTATTTGTATATTGTTTGATATTGTTTAAGTATTTGTGATTAATTATTTTTAATAATTTATTGTCGTGTTGAAATAACTAATTGCAATTATTGTATTGTATTTTCTCAATCAGTATTTTATATACATGAGCTTTTATAAAAATCAAAATTTGAAAAAATAAATAAATATTGTTACTTGAGAATAATATGAAATGAAAAGTTTTAAATAAACAGCTTTTCAATGTGACTGTATATTTATGTATGTATATATATAAATGAGATGTGTTGTATATATAAAATATTGCCAACTTTAACATGATACATGAATTGTGGGTCAGTTGATATTTAAATTTTAACACAATACGTATAATAATTGTGTGAATCAAATACCCAAGTTTTATATGATAATAATGTAACATTAAAATATTGTTCAAACTTTCTTGAAAGAAAAAAAAAAAAAAAAAAACAAAGAGAAAAATAAATATAATAAATATAGGTATATATATTACCTCCAGGATAGGAATGACGCACAATATTTGGATAACATCCATGATTGACAAGACTAACTGTTGTATAAATAGCACCACCAACATTTCTTGGCTCCCAAGTTTTAGTATTACAATCACGAATATTTTCAACAATTTCATAAGCATTACAATCAACAGCTTGTATATGTCGTAACATTCCCACAGCAAGTAAAATAATTTCATTTGGTCCAACAATATCATTATTTTTATTTTCAATTTCAGACAGAACAAATGCAAGGCATTTAGCCAGATAAAGTGCTTTTATTGAACGTGAAAGATTTAAATTTATTTTAGCTTTTTCACAGTGTGTTTCAAGTGAATAAACTGTTTTATAATCAAGAGAATCATAATTATCAATATCAATATTAATTCCAAGTGATTTTATTGCTTCTGGAGATTTTGCATCTTGATAAGAAAAAAATTCTGGATCAATTGTATTTGATGATTTTAATATTGCTTTTGTAACTGTTGTACGATATGCAAGTAACAGGTAAGATCTTTGTTTAATTTCTTTATTACAATTATCTGGATTTTCAAGAAAATTATTAAATATTTGACACTCATATTTGTGATAATTTAACCATGCTAATTTACGACAATTTTCAGAACAAAATGATACCTAAAAAAAAAACAAATAAAATAATCAATTTATTTTATAAAACTTTAACAATTTATAATAAAAAATAAATTAAATTACTTACTGTTTGACAATTTTCACATGGTAAACAAATATTTTCATTAAGTTTAAGTGACACATGACAATGTAAACAATTTGTTTTTAATGCTGTTTCATCAGTACTAAATGAATATGGTTCATCAATAATTAATACACTTCCAGCTTTAATATTTTTAGTTACAATTAAATGACGACCACGTTTATCATTATAATTTAATGATACAGAATCAGAACAATTTTTTAATTTTCTATTTATTTTACCATCAATTTTTGGTAATTTTATATTTGTATCACAAATTAATTTACGTTTACCAGAAAATTTTTTACATTTATTTTTTAATAAAATACACATATCTTTGTATTTATTTAAAGTATCATTATTATAATAATTATACTCTGGTAATTTGATTAAAACATGATCACAATCTTTTGTACATTTTAAATAATATCCAATACTAAATGAATATCTTGCTCTTGTTGTTAATATTTCAATAAATAAAATATCATTTTTATCAACAGCAAATAATGCTTCAGTTAAAACATCAATTTTTTTTAATATTACCAATTCACTTTTATTACCATCAATTATATCTAAATCATTAAATAATTTTTCAGCTTTATCATTATCTTTTTCATTATACTGTAAACTAATTTCAAAATCTTTTATTTTTTCTATTTTCATAATCATTTCAATCATTGAATGTCTATCACCAGCTTCAGAATATTTACAAAAATTTTTTAAAAATAATTCTGATGATGCTTTATTATAAATTTCATTATAAAATTGTTCCAATGTTGTTCTAAAAATAAAATTAATAAATAAATTAATTTAATAATTATTACAAGTGTTAATAAATATATATTAATTAATTATTAAATTTTTTATAATTAATAATTAAATGTATTTTTTAATTATAAAAATAATTATTATTAAATAATAAACTGACCTTGAAAATTTTTCCATTTTTAATTAATTATTAATTATTATTATTATTTATTTATTTATTTTTTTTATATCACCAAGGTGGTTTTTTACGTGTTTGTTGGCACGAATGATATCTTGGTAATGTTAAACAGAAACTAAAATAAACTGTCGAAGTTACCATCGTGTTTTTCCTTCAACTTTTGTTTTCCATTTGGACAAAAAAAAAATATATATATATAGTTTTATGTATATAAAAATAAAAATAAATAATTTGTAGAATGAAAATAAAACCAGTATTAACTGAAATAAAAAAAAATAAAATAAACAACAATCATAATATTTTTTTCTTTGATCTAAAAACAAATATAATTTTTTAAAAATAGAATATCATTGTATATAATATATAAAATAGTTAATTACCTTTTTTTTTTAATAAAAATTATATAAACGAATATTATTAAATTATTAAATGAATATTTAATTTTTGTAAATAAATAAATGATTTAATTAATTATTGTTAAAATACATTATTGATGTTTATTATTTTTCTAAACATATGTACAAACTTGCAACAGCTGATTAGTGATTATGTCACTTTTCTTTATCTCTTTTTTTTTTTTTTAGAGAAAATTATGACGTCATTCAAGATGTCAAACTCAGTTGTTAATTTGTTGGGAAAATACGTCCCTCTTGTGAGACACTACTGTACTAATTGTAAAAAAAAAAAAAACTAAAAAAAAGTGGGGAAAAAAAAAAAAAAAAACAGTCTTGTTGTGTATTGATTTTTTTATGACATATAATAACAAAGATGACTTAAATTCAAGATTTATTACCATTTTTCGTGTATGAAAAATTAATTTTAGTTTCATAATATTGATAAGTAAAAAATTAAATATCAAAAATGTATAAATGTCAGTATTTTAAATTAATTATATTATCAATTATTAATAATTAATTTTACAATCAAATATTCAAGATAATATTAAATAAACAACATGACAAATAATAAGTATGATCTTTAAAAAAATCTTAAAAAATGATTACTTCAATTTAATAAAAAAAATAAAACAAAAATAAATAAAAAAATAAAATAAATTAATTGATTATTTTTTATCTGTATTAAAAATTAAAAATTAAAAATCATGTATCATTGATTGTTATGATACAAATTGGTACAATAATAATAATAGTAATTTGTAATTTGTAATATTATATTACTTTTTTTTCATAAAAAAACTGGAAGTGCGCAAAACTAGACTGGATTACATCAAGGTTGGCCTGTGACCTTCAAATAATGGTTAAAAAAACGTAAATACCGAGATATACCGAGTGAATTTGTGTCAGTCATAAGACAGCAATGGTAGAGCAACATTGATTATTATCATTATTAATAATTTATATCACAATCTGATGATAATATTTTGTTATCTAATTGAATACGTTGAATTTGATAATTTATATAATATAATAATATCAAGTGACTGACTATTATTTGAGTTATTTTTTGTCTATAAAAATGGTTGAAAGACAGTCATTAGAAAAAGCCATTGGTAAATTGGAATCACCAGCTGTAGTATCATTTGGTAATCCATTACTTGATGTTGCTGTTATTTTAAATGATGATAATTTTTTGGAAAAATATGGATTATCTGTTGAAGGAGAAATGGAATTACCAGAAGATAAAATACAAGAAATAATGGCTGATTTATCACCAGAGTAAGATCATTTTATTTTTATTTAATTTTTTATTGTTAATTAATTTAATAAATAAAATAAATTATTTTTTAGACATCAAGAAAGAATTGCACCTGGTGGATGTGCACAAAATACTTTACGTATATTGCAATGGCTTTGTGGAGGTGCAAGTATATTACCAGTTACTATTTATTGTGGTGGATTAGGTAAAGATTCAAGAGGTTCAACATTAGAAAAAATGGTTAAAGCTGCTGGTGTACAAACTAGGTACATTATTTTTTTTTATATTAAAAAACAATAAAATAAAAATAGTTATTTATAATTTTATTTTATTTATTAATTTATATTTATTAGATATGCTGTTCATTCAAGTTTACCAACTGGTGTATGTTTATCATTGTCAAATGGAGCATCAAGAAGTCTTATTGCAAATTTAGGAGCTGCTGGAGTTTATACACTTGATGATTTAAAAAAAAGTAATTTACCAATTGATGATATCAAAATTATTTATATAGAAGGTTATTTTTTAACACACAGTCTTGATGTTGCTAAAGAAATTGTTAAATTAACACAAAATAAAAATACAATTATTGCATTTAATCTCAATGGAGAATATGTATTTGAGGTAATAATAATAAATAATTATATAGTAAATTATTAATTTATAATATTTATATTAATCATTTTTTTTATAGGAAAATAGTGCAGCTGTTTGTGAAATGGTTGGTTTATCAAAAATTGTATTTGGTAATTCAAGAGAAATGACTGCACTTGCAAAAGCACTCAATATTAAATTTGATAATGTTGCTGATATACCATTTTTATTAAATAGCTCAAAAAGAGTTACAGTTGGTGTATCAAGTGCTAATTGTACAAGTGGTGATTGGCTAATGGATAATGATATATTTGTCATGACTCAAGGAGGTTCAGCACCAGCAATTATTGTTTGGGGTCAAGGTCATTCTGCTCAGGTATGAAAAATTATAGTTAATATTATAAATAAATATATCAAATTAGATATTTTATATTTAAAAAAAAATGATTAGGTTCAACCAACTAAACCAAAAGATCCAGTTATTGATGCTACTGGAGCTGGTGATGCTCTTGTTGCTGGATTTCTTGCTGGTATATTGGCAGGTGGTGATCCAAAAGCATGTCTTGAAACTGGTTGTAAAGTTGCGGCAATGATGGTAACACGTCTTGGTGTTACTTTACCAAATGATATTCCAGATGGAATATTTAAATAAAAATTATTCTCAGATATATATATATATTAATTCGCTAAATAATTTAATTACTTATTTTAAATTACATTAATTGATTTTATTTGTGTGGATGTAAATTATTTGTGTATGTATGATAACAATACTGTAAAATTTATTTTCAGGAAAAAAATAATCAGTATTTAGCCAACAATTGATTAAGTACAAATAAAGTATTTATTTAATGTTAATGCCATTTTTTATTTGAACTTTATATGAAACAATTATGTGTTAATTATTTGAAACATGATAATATTTAATTTACTAAATAAAATTAAACGGGCAAATTTAAAAAATAATTTATTTTTCAAAAACTTAAAATTATAACAAAACAATGAACAGGTGATGAAGCGAATATTCAGACCAATGAATAAATTTGTTTTATCACTATTTAAATTCAATGCTCTAGTTGTTAGTCTGAATGTGTCTGTTCAAATCCTATAACACAGATATTAATTGAAAGTTTTTTGGAAAAAATTCAAATACCTCTTTGGTTATTAGAGTTGCCTCATATGAATTCGAAAAAAGTTGAATACCTCTTCAGTTGTCATATTAACCTCATACAAATTAAATAATTTTCCGAAAAAAATTTTCAATACATCTTCGGTCACTATATTCTTCTAATATAAGCTCGAAATTTTTTCGAAAAATATGTAAACAGTACTGAATACCTCTTTTCAAGTCACGTTCGCCTAGTATTTTCCCCAATTTTTTCAATAAATTTTAGAACAAGTTAATATCGATATATCGAAAAATATCGTTCATAGAACAAAAGGAGGAACGGCATCGAATGCCTCTTTTCAAGTCATGTCTGCCTAGTATTATCCGCTATTTGTTCCATAAATTTTAAAATAAGTCAATATCAATATATCAAAAAATATCGATCATAGAAAAAAACGGGCAAGACCATTGAATACCTCTTTTTAAGTCATGTTCGCCTAGCATTTTTCCCAATTTTTTCAATAAATTTTAAAATAAGTTAATATCGATATATCGAAAAATATCGATGGTAGATAAAAACGGGAATGGGCATCGATTACCTCTTTTCAAGTCATGTTCGCCTAGTATTTTTCCCAATTTTTTCAATAAATTTTAAAATAAGTTAATACCGATAAATCGAAAAATATCGATGGTAGATAAAAACGGGGAACGGCATCGAATACCTCTTTTCAAGTCATGTTCGCCTAGTATTTTTCCCAATTTTTTCAATAAATTTTAAAATAAGTTAATATCGATATATCGAAAAATATCGATGGTAGATAAAAACGGGAATGGGCATCGATTACCTCTTTTCATGTTATGTTCGCCTAGTATTTTTCCCAATTTTTTCAATAAATTTTAAAATAAGTTAATATCGATATATCGAAAAATATCGATGGTAGATAAAAACGGGAATGGGCATCGATTACCTCTTTTCATGTTATGTTCGCCTAGTATTTTTCCCAATTTTTTCAATAAATTTTAAAATAAGTTAATATCGATATATCGAAAAATATCGATGGTAGATAAAAACGGGAATGGGCATCGATTACCTCTTTTCATGTTATGTTCGCCTAGTATTTTTCCCAATTTTTTCAATAAATTTTAAAATAAGTTAATACCGATAAATCGAAAAATATTGATGGTAGATAAAAACGGGGAACGGCATCGAATACCTCTTTTCAAGTCATGTTCGCCTAGTATTTTTCCCAATTTTTTCAATAAATTTTAAAATAAGTTAATACCGATAAATCGAAAAATATCGATGGTAGATAAAAACGGGAATGGGCATCGATTACCTCTTTTCAAGTCATGTTCGCCTAGTATTTTTCCCAATTTTTTCAATAAATTTTAAAATAAGTTAATATCGATATATCGAAAAATATCGATGGTAGATAAAAACGGGAATGGGCATCGATTACCTCTTTTCATGTTATGTTCGCCTAGTATTTTTCCCAATTTTTTCAATAAATTTTAAAATAAGTTAATACCGATAAATCGAAAAATATTGATGGTAGATAAAAACGGGGAACGGCATTGAATACCTCTTTTCAAGTCATGTTCGCCTAGTATTTTTCCCAATTTTTTCAATAAATTTTAAAATAAGTTAATATCGATAAATCGAAAAATATCGATGGTAAATAAAAACGGGGAACGGCATTTGATACCTCTTTTCAAGTCATGTTCGCCTAGTATTTTTCCCAATTTTTTCAATAAATTTTAAAATAAGTTAATATCGATATATCGAAAAATATCGATGGTAGATAAAAACGGGGAACGGCATCGAATACCTCTTTTCAAGTCATGTTCGCCTAGTATTTTTCCCAATTTTTTCAATAAATTTTAAAATAAGTTAATACCGATAAATCGAAAAATATCGATGGTAATAAAAACGGGAATAAGCATCGAATACCTCTTTTCAATTCATGTTCGCCTAGTATTTTTCCCAATTTTTTCAATAAATTTTAAAATAAGTTAATACCGATAAATCGAAAAATATCGATGGTAGATAAAAACGGGGAACGGCATCGAATACCTCTTTTCAAGTCATGTTCGCCTAGTATTTTTCCCAATTTTTTCAATAAATTTTAAAATAAGTTAATATCGATAAATCGAAAAATATCGATGGTAGATAAAAACGGGAACGGCATCGAATACCTCTTTTCAAGTCATGTTCGCCTAGTATTTTTCCCAATTTTTTCAATAAATTTTAAAATAAGTTAATACCGATAAATCGAAAAATATCGATGGTAGATAAAAACGGGGAACGGCATCGAATACCTCTTTTCAAGTCATGTTCGCCTAGTATTTTTCCCAATTTTTTCAATAAATTTTAAAATAAGTTAATACCGATAAATCGAAAAATATCGATGGTAGATAAAAACGGGGGACGGCATCGAATACCTCTTTACAAGTCATGTTCGCCTAGTATTTTCCCCATTTTTTTTAATAAACTTTAAAATAAGTTAATATCGATATATCGAAAATTATCAATTCTAGAAAAAAACGGGAAAGACCATCGAATACCTCTCTTCAAGTCATGTTCGCCTAGTATTTTGGCTATTTCTTTCAACAAATTTTAAAATAAGTTAATATCGATTTATTGAAAAATATCGATAATGCAGAAAAACGGGGAACAGTATTGAATACCTCTTTTCAAGTCATGTTCGCCTAGTGATTTTCCCAATTTTTTCGATAAATTTTAGAGATGAAAAATTCTTGGGAAAAATTCTGAGTTATAACAGGATTATAGAACAGGAAAAGAGGTATTCGAAAGAGGTCATATTTTACTAAGCTAATGTACATTTTACACAAAACATTAAACTGGATAATGATTCATCATTTGCGGCATTTATTCGTTTTTTCTATATCTATTTTCATGTTATATATAAACATTAATAAAATACAACAATCAATATGACTGGTTTATCACCAAAGTAAGTAATTTAATTTTTTTAATATTGTTTTTTTGATATGCATTAATAAAACAATTATTATCATTATATAATGATAAATAAAAATAATAAAAACACAATATAAAATATAAAATATATATAATTATATGTATTTTGAATTATTGAAAATAAAAATAAACGCAATGTCGGGTAAAAATATTAAAATGGCATACGTAACAATTATATTTTTTTTTAAATATAAAAATATAAATGTAAAATCAGCTGATTAATTTATTCAACAGATTATAATTATTGAATTAATTTGTTTATTCACACACAAAAAATATTCAATAACTTTTTCAAAAATGAAAAAAAATTGTGTTTTTTATAATGAGTAATAATGTTTTTTTTTTATTCAATAATTAATAGACAAAATCAGCCATGATGAGTCATCCGCGATATTCGTCATTCAAAAATACTTACTAATACAGACAAATAGGTGTATTTTTTTTATAAATTATTATATAGATGTATTTTTTATATAAAGGGCTTTTGTAGCTTTTACAAGGGACTTTATCCCGAGCGACTGGGATAACTTTTTTGTCGCAAAACATGAAAATTTTGGCTTAATTTGTATCCTTCTCAATGGTTTACATCAAACGACTAAATCATTTTCAGGCGTTTTCATGTTATCCCGTGTAGGTGGGATAGGGCCGGTTTTGTAGTCCATAGTTAAAGGCCCTTGTCGACTAGTATAGTTTTTCAACAAAGTTCTATGCCATAGCACTTTGGTCACTATATATCACCAAAAACTCACTAAAAAATGGCCGCTGAGGACTATGCTGGAAAAATGCTGCGTGCAGCATTTTGAGCATAGTTCTGCTAACTTCACACTCGTTTTTTTAGATGCAGCCAACTTTGAGAAAAAAAAAAAAAGCGGCATTTATAGCTCTTTTTTGTTGTTCTTTGTTTACAGTTGTTTACAGTCTACATTAATTGATTGATTGACTGTCAGAATATCGTATTGTCATTTGTCAACAAGAGTAAACAAATAAAAAAATTTATGCGTTTAATTATTGTTTGTTGTGATTTTACGAATGTTGGTAAAGCTGAAATCATTTCAATAAACGATTATAACGCCGCTCTATAGCCGTCATGGCTGAACTATTTCTACCCAAGCGCCAGTGATGGGCTTGTAATTTACATGGCTGACTTTCATACATGGGGTAATTTACATAAATTTCATTGCGCCATCTTACAGCAACCTCGGAACCTTGATTCTACAGTTGGTAATTTGAAATTTTTTGCTTTCTCTCTTTTTTTACAATGACAAAAAATAAAAAAAAATGACAAGGATAAACTCTATTTTTCATTTGTATATGTCAAATTAATGCAGGTTATGATGTTATATTAATGTTTATAATTTATTGTTCACATCTAATTCTTATTTTACAACGATATGTTATTTTTATTGATTCAACAATACATATTATAATTGTTTTCTGTAAATATTTTTATATACTATATTTATTCATTAAATGCAATAATATAATAATAAGTTGATTTAACAAGATAAAAGTTACGTTTAATTCAGGTAAAATTTTTAGCAATATCAAAATATAATGTTCTTGGATGTCATTTTGTTATGTCGTTATGCAAAAATATTTTTTTCAAACGTTATAATTGTTAAATGATTATTGTTTAATAATTTAATTGTTTATTGTTTATTAATATAACATGTAAACATCAATTGACAGCTTGCTTTTGCTGTCGGCCGGTAAAGAAGATGCTCTAAAAATGGCGGCGGACTAAATTACATAAATTACATAAATTACATGTAAATTACAGTAATTTACATGTAATGTAATAAAGTCAAAAATCGGCCAAAGACCCATCACTGCCAAGCGCTATGCCATAGAACTTTTTAGAAAAACTATGCTAGTCGACAAGGGCCTTTAAGTTAACATGGTATAAGGTAGTATATGGAAGAGAAACGTTAAACTATAGAACTTAACTACTAGTTAATGTTAACTATGGACTACAAAACCAGCCCATAATCGAGTCAAGAATAGCTACCCAGACATTTAATGACCATTCGGTGGATCATTCCAGATCATTTGTAACCAACAAGTGCCAGCACACTTGTTGAATCAGTAGTTCACTTCAACTTGTCACTTGGAATACTTCTTCTATTAAATTTAACAATTTTATAATTAAATCTTATTTTTTTTATTTTTTTTTCTTTTGTTCATTGCACAATACGAAAGAAAAATGGCTGATACTTGCTGCTTTTGTATTAACCTTCGAGTTGGAACCATTATCATTTTACTTTGTTATTTAGTAAGTTACATAAATTTTTATCAATAAATGTTTTTATGATTAAATTTCATTATTTTATAAAATTTAATTTTTTATTTTTCAGTCTCATTTTGTGATTACACCACCGTTATCAACAATGCAGTGGAATGAATTTGAAGAATTGAAAAAGCTTCCAGAATTTAGAAATAACCCTTTCTTCAAAGATGGAGTGGTTACAAATTATTCAGCAATATCAACAGATTATGTTTTTTCAATTTATTTAGCTGTTTTTTTATTTGTGATGTTATTAAGTGCTATTTTGGTGAGTAAATATAAAACAATATATGTATATTATTATTTCTTGATCAAAATTTTCGTTACACAATTGTAAATTTATATTAACAATTAAATTTTTTTTTAATTTACAGAGAAAATCAGAGATTTTGTTTTATGCATTGATCGCTTTCATAATTGGATATATTTCATTGATTTTGTATACATCTGTTGGAGAAGAAAATGGCTGTTGGGCTAGATTATGGAGATTTCCTTCATATGGATATGATATAGGAGAAGAAAGTGTTACTAAATCTACTTCCGTTCTACTTAGTATTGTAAACATTATTGGACACTGTAATTATATATTCATATATATTTTAACATAATTAAAATTATTTACATTGCCATAAAAATTATAATATTGTTTTTACAGTGATCGATGGGTATTTCATGTATGCTGTGTACTCGTATGTTAAACAACTTCGACAAGGCATTCCAACATCAGGCCAAGTCATCAAGGCATATAGTTTTAATATTATATAATTAATCATTGATACGAGTCTTATGGTATGAATTTCGTTATTTTAATTATTCAAGTTATTATTTTTGTATTTTTTTAATAACAAAACAAAGACTCAATAAAATCAATGTATTAATGTAAAATAAATGTAATACTGTTAAAAGATGGAACACAATTAATACACAATATTGTTGGAAAATATAATGTAGATTCAATAGAATTATTATTAAATAAAAATTTTGTGCGATTTCGTCATTTACAAAAAAAATTTATCAGTACTTTTTTCTATAAAATTGTTTTAAAATTATTGTTATTTTTTTTTTTTGTTATCTTTTAAATGCCTCAATATTTACAAAATAAAATAAAATAAAAATCCTTTGTTAAAAACACATTCAATAAAATACAACAAAAACAAAAGATATGTTAAAAATAAATAAATAATTATTGTGTCACTATTTTTAATTTTTATAAATTTCAAAACAATTTACAAATTATTGTAACATATTATAAATAAAATAACATATAAATAAGATAACATATTTAAATAAAGAAAATAGCTGAAAAAAAAAAACTGTTTTTAAGTTATTTAATTGATTTATTGATTAGAAATATTAAGATAAGAAAGAATAAAAACTTTTAATTATATAAAATGAATTTTTATTTTGATGAAAAAAAAAAAATTAATTTATTGTAAAATTATTTATTATTAAATAACATTATTATGGATAAATTGATTTATATTTTTTTATAGTTAATTCAGTGCATAATTTTGATGCATATACAGAAATAAAATGTTCTTTCAATTTTTGTTAGTGATAATCTTGATACATCCTTGATGAACTAATCGATATTTATCATTTTATTCAAGCAGTGGTCGTTTATTTTTAAATATATTTTACTAATGAGTATTTTTATATAACTGATGATATATATTTTGACTTGACAAAATTAATTTATTATTATATTTATTTTGACAAAATAATAAAACAGCTTAACAATATTTGTCTAAAGTTTTTTTTTTCTTTTTTTTTCATCAGACAGCCACGTTCAGATATATTTTAGAAATCTGTTTTTCCAAATTTAATTAATTTATTATATTATATAATATTTATTCATTATTATTTATGAATAAAAGTGTTTTTTTATTTTTTTATTTTTTTTTTTTCAATACATATTTGTCACATAATAATAGACAAAATCAGCCATGATTAGTCAATTACTTGCTATTTGTCATTCCAAGATAATATGACAAATAGAAAAGTGTATTTTTTTTTTTTTTTAAAACACCCATACTAACTATTTCAAATCTTATCTTTTGTTAATGGGTCTGCTCATGCATCGTAAAATATAATTAAGACATCTGATGAACATTTGGTGGATCATTTGTGTCCAACAAATGTCAGCACACTTGTTGAATCAGTAGTTCACTTCAACTTGTCACTTGGAATACTTCTTCTATTAAATTTAACAATTTTATAATTAAATCTTTGATTTTTTTTTTTTTTTTTTTTGTTCATTGAGTAATATGAAATAAAAATGGCTAATACTTGCTGCTTTTGTATTAACCTTCGAGTTGGAACCATTATTTTTTCGTTTCTTTTTTTAGTAAGTTATATAAATTATTTATCATTAAAATATTTTTAGCAATAACAATTGATAATATCATTAAATTCTTGTTTTAATTGTTAATTTTTTTTTTTTTTATATAGATTGTCATTTTTTTTACTCCTTTTGTCAATCAAGAAACAATTGAGATCTTCAGTGATGATACATCAGAAAGCTTTGCTGACATGATTCCGGTAAAGGTCATTGTTACTTCACCTGTAAAAATGGATTATATTTTCTGGTTTTTTTTTCTGTCATTTGTTTAGTAATTTTGTTGAGTGCCATTTTTGTAAGTTAATAAGAAATATACTGGTTATTATTATTTTTTCTAATTATATTTCTAAAAACCTTTTATTAATAATCATTCATCAAAATTTCAGAAAAAATCAAAAATCTTACTTTATGCATTAATTGCTTTTGTAATTACATATTTTGCATTGAATGTGTATTCATCTGTTGGAATAGAAAAAGGCTGTTGGTATATGGATAGTATTTTTCCTACTTTGTCTTACAAATCAGATGGAAAATTTTATTCTTTCTCTGAACCTATCACAATTACTGTCATCATAATCAGATATGGTAATTAAAAATAATTTTATTTTATTAATATTAATTGTTATAAAATTTATTGTATTTATTTTTACAGTTATTGATGGATATTTCTTTTTTGTTGTCTACTCGTATGTTAAAAAACTTGAAGAAGGCATTTCACCATCAGCTGGCCAAGTCATCAGTGCATAATATACCCAATAAATATATTTATTTATCAATAATATATTAAATAAAATCAATATATTATTGTTACATGTCATATGGTATATGTTATTCTTGTTATTTTAAAAAATTTAAATGCAATTTTTGTTTGACAACACAATGAAATGTAAATAACAAAATTGTCAATTAATATTGTTAGAGTGCAACTTGATTGATAAATAAAAAAAGTTAAATATAATTTTTTTCAAATAAAACTTTCATTTCGATGATTGGGTCATGTTATTTTTGTCCTTGATAAGTATCATACGTAATATCAACATTTTTGTCAGAGTTTGTATTTATTAGTTTTAAAAAAATACTAATGTTGGTACTTTTATCATAAAATTTATATAAAATTATTAAGTTTATTTATATTTTTTTTATTATCTTCATACTGGAGTTAATCTTATTCACTTGAAATATATATTCAAAAAGAAAATATTAATAATTATTGTGTCAATTTGTTTGTTTTTATAAAGAGAGATCTATATGTAGATGATGATATGATTACAATGCATGTCATTCAAGCAAAGTATATAGCATTTAATAATTAGCCATGGCATGACATCTCCAAATAATAATTAACTTTGTTTCTCATTTTGGATTTATAATGGTGCTGTTGTTATCATTGTCATCAAATGAACTTAAATCAATGATTTTATCTATAATTTCATTCATTCTATTGAAAAAAAAAAATCAATTACATCAAAAAAATTGATAAAGAATACAATAAAAAAAAAATAAACAAAAACTAAACAATAATTACTTACGATTTATCAAAAACTTTTATTTTCCAAAAAACCATAACTGGTATTATTTCTTGACCTGTAAACAATATCATATATAAATAATAAAACAACTTTTTATTAAAAATTATTGAGTTAAATCAACAAACCTTCTTTAGGAATAACTCTAAAACCCAAAAAGAGTCTTTGTACACGCATTTCATTGAGACAAAAATAAAAAGTCTTCAAGGGAATCAAATTTTTGTGTGAATAACATTCAATATTGACCCATGGAACAGCACCTTTTGAACATGATACCTATAATTAACAGTATAAACAGGTATTATTGATTTAAATATAAATATGTACGAGAATTTATTCTAGACCAAGGAAATTTGAACGATATAATAATAATTATTAATTGTCGATCGTAGCTTTACAAACAATTGATTGGTAATAAATAGATGAAAAAACGAAAAACTAAAAAATATATATGATCTATTTTTCTTTTTTATCTAGGTATAATTATACTTATAAAATAATTAAGTTATTTCAGTTTTTATATTATATTTCATATTTTAATAATATTTCTATTTTTAATCAATCTGTACCTATATTTTTTTATTTTTATTTATAAAGTAAATTATAACAAAGATTTCGTTTGATTCATATTTTTTTTTTTCTTAATTCAAAACAATTATTATTGTATTTAAAAAAAAAATATATATATTTCTTCCGTCTAAAATGTTTTTGCCAAAATATTTATTTTTAAATGTCAAAAATGATTTTTCTGAGTGTATTGTAAAAAGACACGATCATCCTGGGTGAAATTTTATAAATTTTTATAAATTTATTTCTTAAAAAAATATAAAAATTACCAACATGCAAATCTACTTGTTGTCCTTCGATTTTTTCCTCAACTCTAACTGATATAATTGCTGATTTCATAAAATCCTTCAATGTGTACACCCATGTTACATTTGTAAGCCCAATTTGCACATGTCCAATTCGATCTGTTATATAAATATATCCGACGCACAGTTTAATCAATGTTAAAATCACAAAATAAAAACTGATGGTTTTTAATGTACGCATTATTATATTGAGTTTTTTTGTTTTATTTTTTAATAATTAATTTTTTATTTAGTATAAATAAATTAATACAAGAAAAAACTATAACTGCCACAGGCTTTTCACTGTGGTCTGTATGGTACTAACATAAAATCTAAGATGTACAAAAAACGAAAAAAAATATTTAAATGAAAAGCAAGAAAAGTTACTTCCGAAAATTTAAAAGTAAGACACCTAACACAGACAAAAAATTCTATAGAAATGTCTAACAGCTAAAGAATGATTTATGGCTTTTTTTTTTTTAGATACGACCCTAAGAAATCTATTGGTTTTTACATGTTACTTTTTTATTTTTTTACTTTTTTTTCTTTGATTTTTCCTCGTTTCAGGTTTCAAAAATCAACAAACTACCCCCTGTGCCCCAAAATATTGCAAAACTGCTAAAATTTAATTAAAAGATTATAGTTTTGATTGATGAATAAAAATAAGCAAAAATATATTAATATTGTTTCTGATATCATATAATTTATTATATTAATAATTATACAACGTCTTTTTAAATTCATATAAAATTTGCAAAAGATCTAATACTACAACAAATAGACAAAATTATTATCAAACAAATTATTATAAATTTTAAACCAACATGATGTAATTAATTAGATGACAAAAGTTTGTCGAATTAAAAAAGAATCTATATTATAATAAATAATATGATACAAACAAGTAAAAATTATCCAATATTCTTAAAAAGTCTCGTCTCGTGTGCATCTCTAGTTTCACGTCATCTTTTTTTGTTTTCAGAAGTTCGAGTAATTGTATAAGAAAAAAGAAGAGGGTTAATTCGCGAGAAGGACAAATCAGAACTAATTACTCTTCATATATAAAAACAAATCGTTGGCTTATATCATGATTTTTTTTTATCAATTATTCAAAAAGTTTTTCTTCAAAATTTAATTAAAAAATATATACTGGAATGTTTTTTTAAATAAACAATTATTCTGAAATTGACGTCAATTTGACATAAGTTAATCAAAAAAGTGAAAGTTTTTTGTTAAAAAGTTTACCTAGGGGTCATTGGAAAAGAAGCTATTATACATATTATATCGTATTTACGATAATTGTTATAAAACTATAATTTTATTTTTTTTTTTTTAAATAATAATCAGCAAAGTATAAATTAAATAACGAAAAAATAAAAGTAAAATATTATTGGTTGACAGGGGCGTATTTTTATAATCCACAATTCTGGCGGCCGTTATATTTTTGATATTTTTTTTTTAAACCTTTTGTATATCAAGGTTTAAATATATTTTGGTGATTTAAGGTTTTAGCTATCTTAACATTTAGTTATTTTTAATTTTTAGTTGACTTACGTTTTAATAGTTGAGTATATAACTGAAAAAAATCCTGCATTGAGATGAGCATAATCATACGAAATAAAAAAATGTGCAACTGTTTTATCTGAATCCATATCTGTAATCCCGTAAAATGAAATTTCTTCTTTTTACAAGCATCTCTCCCTCTAGCTATTTGTTTTCTTAAAAAATCATATATTGATTATTTTATTAAACAAAATGCTCAATGGACAAATAGCTAGAGGGAGAGATGCTTGTAAAAAGAAGAAATTTCTTGTAGAATTATTGTTAATTAATGAAACATTTTAATGAGTAATAATTCTAGACGGCTGAGGTGTTCAGGGATAAAAAACTGCACCTTACGTAGTGCGCCGTTAAGGAGTAAAAGTGGCACACTCTAGATAGCCGCCGTATTCTAGGACACCCCCTCCACTGAAGTTTCTTCTCCTGGTCTCTAGTCTTCTTGCTTATAATACGTATGATACTTGATCAATACAGAACAATAGATGCTTTCTACTGACTCTTTGTCCGCACCATGAGGGTCGGAGAAAGATTAGAGAAAAGTTGGACAAAGGTCGGAGAAAGGTTGGTCAAATGGTGGAAAAAAGGCAAAATAATTTTCAGGTGGACGAGGGTCGGAGAAAGGTTGGATAAAGGTCGGAGAAAAGTTGGATAAAGGTTGGAGAAAGGTTGGGAAAAAGGCAAAATAATTTTCAGGTGGATGAGGGTCGGAGAAAGGTTGGAGAAAAGTTGGATAAAGGTTGGACAAAGGTCGGAGAAAGGTTGGACAAATGTCGGAATAATTTTCAGGTGGATGAGGGTCGGAGAAAAGTTGGAAAAGGGTTGGACAAATGGCGGAGCAATTTGTCAGCTATTTCTCCACCATGGGTCATTTTCGGAGAAAGATGGACAAAAGGCGTAGAAATGGCGTAGAAACGGCGGAGAAACGGCGGAAAAAAATTTCTACCAGGGATTACTCACTTAAATGTATGACACCAATTATTAAACAAACCAATGCAAAAAAATTTTGAACATTTTTGAAAATCAACATTGTTTTAACAATGAATTAACTATTGGTCAAATGTCGTCGACAACATATGACAGACTAAATTTTATGATAAAATATTTTATATATTTATATTTACATAAAAATAAAAAAAAAAAATATATATATATATAATTTTATTTTTTTAAAGAGAATTATATATGCCTTAAGCATTAATGACAAATAAATTTTTATACAGTATAATATTTTTCTATTTCTAAATATAGAATTAGATTTTAAAAAATAAAAGTTAATTATTTATTTTTTATAAATTTATCATAAATTAAATAATTATCATATTATTTTTTAGTTTTTTTTCTAATCATATATCAAAATTTTAGAAAAAATCAAAAATCTTGTTTTATGCATTTCTTTCTTTATTTAATAACTTTAATATTAAATAACTTTAATTTTATGTTTCGAATTTATTTATCGTAATAATTTCGATCCACAAAGAAATTAATTCCTTTTAATTTTTGCCAGAGATAATTTTGATCTATCCTTGATGAACTTATCGGTATATCATTTGAATTAAGCATTTTATTTTTAAATACATTTTACTAATTACTTGAATAGAGTGATTAAATAACTCATGTTTTTTTTTTACTCATAAATTTATTATTATATTTATTTCGACAAAATAATAAAATAGTTCAAAAATATTTAATATAAATATATTTTCATAATTATATATTTAGTTAAAATTATAAAACAGTTATCAGACTGCCACGTTTTGTAAAATATTTTATTGAAGATTAATGACATTTATGTTTTTTTATTTTTTAAAATAACAATGGCTTCAGGGTGTATATGATGAAATAATAATCTCTCATGCGTCATTGTCGATATATTGTGTCTATTATTAAGCCAACTATCGACTTGAAAAATAAATTCTTATCTTTGAGATTATTTAGTCATTAATTTTTTTTTTTTTTTAATTCTTTTTTATCAAATGGTATTTCCAATTTTAATTTATTTTTTATAAAATATTTATTTTTGTTTTATCAAAAATATTAATATTTTAATTATATGTATTTTGAATTATTGAAAATAAAAATAAACGTAATATCGGGTAAAAATATTAAATTGAGGTTGAGAAAAGTTGGAGAATGGTTGGACAATGTTTGGAGAATGGTTGGAGAAAGGATGGACAAATATTCCGTATAATTTTCAGGTGGAGAAAGGTTGGACAAATGGCAGAGATATTTGTCCGCCATTTCTCCACCATGGGTCATTTTCGGAAAAAGGTGGACAAAAGTCGGAGAAAAGTGGACAAAAGTCGGAGAAAAGTGGACAAAAGGCGGAAAAATATTTCTACCAGGGTAAACAAGACCAATTGCCCAACTCCATTCATCACCACTAGATAATATGATTGTTACCATTTGTTTCAAATTTCTTTTTGTTTTACTTTTGAAAAATTTGACAATTTGGATAACATTTAGAACTGAAATGAAAAAAGTGTAAATTGAAATGAAATAATAAACAAAACAAAAATCGTAGATATATTAATATGTAAACAAAAAAGCCTCGATTTTTTTTTTTTATCTTTAAGACATGTCCAACGCCACTCTTCGAATGGTGTGGAGGCCAGAATGCCCTATTCGTTTAACATTGAAATAAGGGAATGAAACACCGAATTCAGGACCAACGCTCCCTGCGGCGGATTATCACAGATTATGGCCTTTTCCATATTTGTAGTGTTACCAAGATAAAATAAAATACTTTTGCTGGACTTACAAAAAATCGAAATTTATTTTTCTGGAGTTTTTTATTCTTCATTGGTAAAACTAGTCAAATTAAAAGAGCCACTACGAATATGGTAAAATGCCATAATCTGTAATAATCCATGACCCTCACCGCGGGGTGTCTTGGTCCTGAATTCCGGTACGTCCTTAAATATTAACAAATTTTATAAACTTTAATTAATAATATGCGATACTTGAACTGCGATGGGACAAATGAAAAATATGAATTTTCTTTTAAAATTTTCTAAACAATATCAATTTTATCGTATTAATTTCTTATCAAATCTGTAAGAACTGTTCTTTTGTTAAAACCAAAAATGTAAAAAATTAAAAAAAATTTCCTATGCATGCAATGTTAAACCGCTTAAAAAGTTTACGTGTTTAGAACTAATTATCTCTATAACTAGATGGGACATGATTACAAAGTTAAGATCATTAGATGCAGGGGAATTTCAAGATTTATCTATCAAAATACTAGGAAATCGGTAAGAAAACTAATCTATGAAGGTACTCCCTTAAGAAACGTGAAATAAAAAAAATTTTGTGAGCCAATCTAGATTAATTATCACGGATTAATTATTTTATGTGTTATTTAACACGGCCGTAAACGGAAAAGCCCATGTTTTGACCTGTATCTACAAACCCCTCTACTCGAAATTACTAAATTTAATTCAGATTAATAGATTTTTTAATTACGAATATTTAAAAAAAAAAAATCATCAATTTCGGTCGTTTTTTTTTAGAAGATATTCAATCACAAATAATTAATTAACTAATAAATTTGTAGCGACTAGCTGGCTCTAGTGATGTGAGCAGATACGATACCGTATTAATACGATATTAAATACCGAGCGCAAAATACGATACAGATACCAAAATACCGATGTTTCCATGTAAAAATACGGTATCTGCCATTTGATACCGAAATACACCTCTATTGATGTAAAAATACGGTATCAATACGGTATCAAAATTTGTAAATTTTGGCATTAGTGGCGTCAGCCATTTTGAAAACAATTGTTATTATTATTTTATTATTGATGTTTTACATCTATAGAGGTGCATTTTGGTATTAGTACGGTATTGTATCAAAAATTCAGTTTGATACCGTATTTTAACATACAGAACACCCATTTGGTATTAAATACGGCGATACCGTATCAATACCGTATTAATACCGAAAAAAAAAATACCGGTATTTTTACATCGCTAGCTCACAATCACTATACGGCAACGATGTCTACTGTCTCATTTTCTTTCTCTCTTCTTCGTATGTCGTTGTGAGCCACACTAAACACTAATACATTCAAAGCAATTTAAATGGGGATATGTATTATAATTTATATACACTAATTTTTTATTTATATATTAAATTCATATTATGTATATAATAAAATAATAATAATAAATTGAAATAATAAAAATTGATATTATTATTGTTTTTTTTCAAAAAGTTCAATGATATTTTTGACTGTTTTAATAACTCGTGTGTAAGTAATTGCAGTGTTCAACGATTTGAGTTTTCACAGCTAGTATATATATATATATCATTTACTTTTAATGGTTTTTCAAAAATATTGATAAATTTCTTTTGTGGTCAATAATTATGTGGATTCGAACAAAAAATTGTAATATTAAATGTATGACACCAATTATTAAACAAGCCAATGCAAAAAAATTTTGAACACTTTTGAAAATCAACATTGTTTTAACAATGAATTAACTATTGGTCAAATCTCGTCGACAACATATGACAGACTAAATTTTATGATAAAATATTTTATATATTTATATTTACATAAAAATAAAAAAAAAAAATATATATATATATAATTTTATTTTTTTAAAGAGAATTATATATGCCTTAAGCATTAATGACAAATAAATTTTTATACAGTATAATATTTTTCTATTTCTAAATATAGAATTAGATTTTAAAAAATAAAAGTTAATTATTTATTTTTTATAAATTTATCATAAATTAAATAATTATCATATTATTTTTTAGTTTTTTTTCTAATCATATATCAAAATTTTAGAAAAAATCAAAAATCTTGTTTTATGCATTTCTTTCTTTATTTAATAACTTTAATATTAAATAACTTTAATTTTATGTTTCGAATTTATTTATCGTAATAATTTCGATCCACAAAGAAATTAATTCCTTTTAATTTTTGCCAGAGATAATTTTGATCTATCCTTGATGAACTTATCGGTATATCATTTGAATTAAGCATTTTATTTTTAAATACATTTTACTAATTACTTGAATAGAGTGATTAAATAACTCATGTTTTTTTTTTTACTCATAAATTTATTATTATATTTATTTCGACAAAATAATAAAATAGTTCAAACATATTTAATATAAATATATTTTCATAATTATATATTTAGTTAAAATTATAAAACAGTTATCAGACTGCCACGTTTTGTAAAATATTTTATTGAAGATAAAATATTTTTATATAAAATATTAATATTAATATTTTAAATTAATATTCAATTAATATTGTTAGAGTGCAACTTGATTGATAAATAAAAAAAGTTAAATATAATTTTTTTCAAATAAAACTTTCATTTCGATGATTGGGTCATGTTATTTTTGTCCTTGATAAGTATCATACGTAATATCAACATTTTTGTCAGAGTTTGTATTTATTAGTTTTAAAAAAATACTAATGTTGGTACTTTTATCATAAAATTTATATAAAATTATTAAGTTTATTTATATTTTTTTTATTATCTTCATACTGGAGTTAATCTTATTCACTTGAAATATATATTCAAAAAGAAAATATTAATAATTATTGTGTCAATATGTTTGTTTTTATAAAGAGAGATCTATATGTAGATGATGATATGATTACAATGCATGTCATTCAAGCAAAGTATATAGCATTTAATAATTAGCCATGGCATGACATCTCCAAATAATAATTAACTTTGTTTCTCATTTTGGATTTATAATGGTGCTGTTGTTATCATTGTCATCAAATGAACTTAAATCAATGATTTTATCTATAATTTCATTCATTCTATTGAAAAAAAAAAATCAATTACATCAAAAAAATTGATAAAGAATACAATAAAAAAAAAATAAACAAAAACTAAACAATAATTACTTACGATTTATCAAAAACTTTTATTTTCCAAAAAACCATAACTGGTATTATTTCTTGACCTGTAAACAATATCATATATAAATAATAAAACAACTTTTTATTAAAAATTATTGAGTTAAATCAACAAACCTTCTTTAGGAATAACTCTAAAACCCAAAAAGAGTCTTTGTACACGCATTTCATTGAGACAAAAATAAAAAGTCTTCAAGGGAATCAAATTTTTGTGTGAATAACATTCAATATTGACCCATGGAACAGCACCTTTTGAACATGATACCTATAATTAACAGTATAAACAGGTATTATTGATTTAAATATAAATATGTACGAGAATTTATTCTAGACCAAGGAAATTTGAACGATATAATAATAATTATTAATTGTCGATCGTAGCTTTACAAACAATTGATTGTTAAATAAATAGATGAAAAAACGAAAAACTAAAAAATATATATGATCTATTTTTCTTTTTTATCTAGAGAAATATATGATATAGGTATAATTATACTTATAAAATAATTAAGTTATTTCAGTTTTTATATTATATTTCATATTTTAATAATATTTCTATTTTTCATCAATGTGTACCTATATTTTTTTATTTTTAATTATAAAGTAAATTATAAGATTTCGTTTGATTCATATTTTTTTTTTTTCTTAATTCAAAACAATTATTATTGTATTTAAAAAAAAAAAAATATATTTCTTCCGTCTAAAATGTTTTTGCCAAAAAATTTATTTTTAAATGTCAAAAATGATTTTTCTGAGTGTATTGTAAAAAGACACGATCATCCTGGGTGAAATTTTATAAATTTTTATAAATTTATTTCTTAAAAAAATATAAAAATTACCAACATGCAAATCTACTTGTTGTCCTTCGATTTTTTCCTCAACTCTAACTGATATAATTGCTGATTTCATAAAATCCTTCAATGTATACACCCATGTTACATTTGTAAGCCCAATTTGCACATGTCCAATTCGATCTGTTATATAAATATATCCGACGCACAGTTTAATCAATGTTAAAATCCCAAAATAAAAACTGATGGTTTTTAACGTACGCATTATTATATTGAGTTTTTTTGTTTTATTTTTTAATAATTAATTTTTTATTTAGTATAAATAAATTAATACAAGAAAAAACTATAACTGCCACAGGCTTTTCACTGTGGTCTGTATGGTACTAACATAAAATCTAAGATGTACAAAAAACGAAAAAAAAATATCTAAATGAAAAGCAAGAAAAGTTACTTCCGAAAATTTAAAAGTAAGACACCTAACACAGACAAAAAATTCTATGGAAATGTCTAACAGCTAAAGAATGATTTATGGCTTTCTTTTTTTTTGATATTTGACAATTTGATCAATATAATCGGTTATATACTGGGATTTAAACCCTCGGTTTTTGCCATCCTAAAACTATTCGTCCATCTTGCCCAATTTTGGATTCGATATGTTGGAAAAATTTAAGTAAATATAAAAGTATATAAATATTTTCTTTTTGCATTTTATGTTCTATCAATTTTAGAAAAAATTTACAAGTCTTCTGATGATAACATTTGTTTTTTTAATCATATTTTTAATATTAACTTTGCTAAAGATACAGCTAATTGTCTGAGCACCAACACACACACACAACAAAATAAATTAATATACGTTTATATATACCTAGATGATGATCACAATTCATGTCATCTAAACAATAGCATATAATTATAAGCCATGGCATGACATATTATCAAATGAACCTAAATCAATGATTTCGTCTATGACTTTTTCTACTCTATTGGAAAAAAAAAAAAAAACAATTACATCAAAAAAATTGACAAAGAGTATAATGAAAAACAATAATATTACTTACGATTCATCATGAACATTTATTTTCCAATAAACTATAACTGGTTTCATTTCTTGACCTGTAACCAATATTATATTTATAACAAAACATATAAAAAAAAATAAAAAAACTATTTAAAAAAAATTATTGAATTATAGCTACAAACCCTTTTTGGGGATAACTGTAAAGCCCAAAAAGATGTTCTGTACACAAACTCCATTTAGACAAAAATAAAAAGTCTTCAAAGGAATCAAGTTTTTCTGTGAAAAACATGGAAGATTAAATCATACAAGATTACCAGTTGAACATATCACCTGTAATTAATAATAAACAGATATTATTGATTGAAATATAAATATATGCACGAGAATTTATTGTAGACATGTCTCCAAGCGATATAAACAATAATGTATCTTAAGAAAATTCAACAGACAATTAATGGTAAATCTACAAGTGTTTTTATAATTTTTAGAGTAATAGTCAGCAATGTTACTTCAACTTTTTACAACTACCAAAATTACCAACTTGCAAATCTACTTGTTGATCTTCAATTTTTTCTTCAATTCTGACTGATACGATTGCTGTATCGTTAACTGCCACAAGCTATTCACTGTGGTCTAACAAAACATGTATAAACCACAAAATAAAATATCTAAATGAAAAACAGGAAAAGTTACTTTGGAAAACTCGAGAGTAAGATACCCAACACAGGTGATAAATTCTACGAAAATGTCTAACAGTTAAAGAATGATTGATGGCTTTTTTTCTTAAGGATCTATTGGTTTTTACATGTCACTTTTTCATTTTGTTATCCTTTAAAAAGTAAACATTAGCGGATATATCAAGTATAATTCTTTATAATCACAGACTTATCATTGTTGATACATTATATGCCATGTAGAATGTAGATAGTGTTGATATTTTTTTTTTTTTTTCAATAACATTGCTGGACCAATTATACAACATTATTTGATGATTGTTAATTTATCAGTAATAGTTTAAAATTAACATAATTAATTTTTAAATCACTTGACAAGAAAAACTAAAATTCTCATGACTTTATCACAATTTTATTATTATTTTTTATTATCAAATTAAAAACAAAAGGAATAAAAAATAATAACACTAGTACTACTTGATATTATTGAGTTTTGTTGTAAAATAAAGTTCATTTATCTTTTTTTATGATCAAAGATTAATCATGGTGATGCATTATATGCCATGTAGATGGTTTTAATGTTTTTTTTTTTTCTCTTTTACAACGATGCTGGATTATATAATATTGTTTAATGATATTGTTAGTTTGACAAATAGTTTTGAATTACTTGTCAAGTATTTTGAATTACTTGGTAACAAAACTAGAGTTCACATCAAATACTTAATTCATCATTTTACAATAGATAAAATTTATAAATTAAATTCAAGACTTAATATAATTATTCAAATGTTTATAATAAATTAATAATACTCACTGTAATTTAACATGATTTTAATTTCAGTGACAAACCAATCGTGTCATTTTATCAGTTCTGGATATTAATAATTGTGTTTAATCAATTACATATATTAACACATTGAATGTTGTTAGTCATAGTCACATAGGTTTATTTTTTGTCATCTGTAAACAATAAAACATTATTAATTTTTAGATATGAATAATTATCTAAAGTGGATTAATTATTGGACATGAAAAACAATGAAAATAAGGTTATTAAATTGAATAGATATAAATTATATTAATATGAATGAAATAAAAAATTGTCTCATATATATTTTGTATTTATATGATTGATGTCAATGACAAAATAATTATTTTACTGAAAATATGTTACAACAAACCTATAAATAAATAAATGACAGCAATATTTTTATAAATAAATTGATAAATTTTTTGTCCTTGTGTATAAAGTACACCAACCTAACCTCACAGCCAAGTACTTTATTTGTTTCTATTTGATGATGAAAATAACTGAAAAATAACTCAAATTATATATTTGCATATGTACTAAATAATAAATAACAATAAAATAATATAATAATAACATACCATTTGTCCATTTCCATAAGTAAAAAATTTTTTTGTATCTCCAACAACATCAACAACTTTAATTATTTTATATCAACAATTTTACAAAATTAAGTAATAATATATTATACAGTATAATTATAACACTTTTGTTGATCAATTTAACAATAAACAATAATTTTTAGACTATTAAAATATAGCTTCTACATGAGTTTCAAAGTCATATAACAATCACAACAAAAAAATAATAAATAATTTGACTGACAGATAGCGTAGTTGTCACGTTTGTTACTTTTATTTCTATAATTATTTATAATAAATTTTAAACAAAAAATACGTATTATTTCATTAGTAATTAAAAATTATAAATAAAATTTAAAACAATAAACATTTTATTAATAAAAAAAAAAAATATCTACAAACGCGCTCTCTGCCGGTAAAAATGTTCACCATTTTCAAGATGGCTGTTTCTTTGTCAAAGTGAAAAACCAGTGTGTAAAAAAACAGCTGTGACTTCGGAGTCCTGTACCGCTGTACGAGATATTTTATTGTTTAATAATTATTGTTTATTGTTAAATTGATCAACAAAAGTGTTACAAACATACTGTGTAATATATTATTACTGAATCTCGTGAAATTTGTGATAAAAAATGATGAACATTGTCAAGGTTGTTGATGCCAAAAAAAAAATGCTATTTGCCTCAAAAAAATCGACCAATGGTATGATTTTATTATTTTATTTTATTTTATTTTATTGTTAATAATTAATTAGTACATAAACATATATATTTTGAGTCGATTTTATCATTTAATAAAAACAAATAAAATACTTGGCTGCGAGGTTAGGTTGTTGTACTTTACAAAGACAATAAATTTGTCAATTTATTCATAATAAAATATTGTTGTCATTTATTTATTTATAGGTTTGTTGTAACATATTTTCAGTGTAATAATTATTTTTTCGTTGATATAAATCATAAAATACAAAATATGTCAACATTTATGTTTTATCTTTTGTTAGTGTTTATATATTCATCACCTTATTGGGACGCATACAAATTTTTTTTTTATTCATTATTTATATTGACTTATTATTTAATTTAATAACCTAATTTTCATTGTTTTTTATTGTCAATAATTATTCTACTTTAAATAATTATTAATATCTAAAAAAAATAATGTTTTTATTGTTTACAGATGACAAAAAAATATATGCCTGTATGTGATACCAACATCAACGTTCAATGAGTCAAGATGTAATTGATTAAACACAATTATTAAAGTCTAAAATTAATAAAATATGATTATTAAAGCCAAAATCAATTTAAAGTACAGTGAGTTATTTATTTTATATTATTAAAAAGTCTTGAATTTAATTTGATAATTAATTGTAAATGTTATTTTGTTACAGTTGAATTTAATTCATCTATTATGTACAATAACAACTGGTTTTATAAAACAACAGCTGATATACAACTGAGACTGCTTGTATGCTATAATAAAATATAACATAAAAAATATATCAAGAAAATAGTGACAAAAATGATAATATGTGATAGCTTCAGTTTTGTTACCAAGTAATTTAAAATCAATTAAATCAAGTTTGAACTATTTGATAAACTAAAAATCATCAAACAATGTTGTATAGTTGATCCAGCAACCTTATAAAAGACAAAAAAGAACATCCAAACCATCTACATCATAAAATGCATCAACAATGATTAATATTTGATCATAAAAAATGATACATGAACTTTATTTTACAACAAAAGTCAATAATATCAAATGGTACTAGTGTTATTATTTTTCATGCTTTTGTTTTTGATGTACCACTTGGTGTTACTACTGGTGAACATTTATTTAATAAAGTAAGTGTTAAATAATCATTAAAAAGACGTTCATCATCACTAGTTGACTTGGGATCTTTTTTAAAACTGATAAATCATTGAAAAAATATTAATATTACAATTTTTAAATCAATAAATGACTAAAAATTTGATTAAAGTGATCAGGATGATGAAAAGTGTTGTGTTAAATGTGTATAGTGCAGTGTACAGTGCTTGTTATTATATTATCATTTATTATTATTTTTAAATGATTGAAAAAAATATATCCTAAATATATCTATACAGGTATATATATTAATCAAAGAGTGATATTATATATAAGTGATATTAAATTAATCAATTCATAAAGCTGTGTCAGTTGATGTCTTGATTTATTTATTTTTTTCTTTACAAGTGTTATAATAGTGTTGAAAAGTCAAAAAGTGTAATTATTGTGTTATCATATGTAATGTTTATTGTGATTCTGTTTGCTGATGGATTCATCATGAACAACTACGTAGCAAATATTTTGGTAACATCGTGGGAAGATGATCATCCGCTTACAAGGTAAAATTTTATTTATTTAATTTATAACTGCATTGATAAATTTTATATTTGGTTTTGGTTTTTATATACAATTGTTGATAGGTACAACCAAGAAGACTAGAAACCTCTAGGTCTCTAGTCTTCTTGGGTACAACAATAATTGTTGTTGATGATTTTTAAAAATCCATGATATTTTTTTCTTTTACAATCTTTAGACCATTCTGCTTGTTTTTTTTTAATTCTGATTTATTTACTTTTTAATAATTTAATAACAACATACTACTGCTTACATAGCATGTATCGTTATCATTATCACCAAATAATTTATTGATAAATCCATCAATAAATAAAATGAAATATCTGTTGCTCAAAGCAAAATAATATTGCCTTTTAATTTATCGTTAATATGAAAATTTAGTGAACATGAAAAAAAATATAGTGTTTTTATTTTTGAGGTAAGTATAAATTATTTCATTTAATTTATAATATTTTTTTTTTATAAATAATTTTTATTTTATACCAACATTATCTATATAACTCTATATGAAAATACAGGCAAACAAAATGTAGAGTATCGTGTCACTCTTTGACTGGTTTTACTGTATGTGTTTGAGATGTCAGCATTTATATTTTTGTTTAAAGTAAAACTGAGGTTATAAACTTTATTACACAACAATAATAAAAACATATAAAAAATTTATAAAAACACTAGAAGAGTTGAAAGAAAAAAATAAAAAAATAGAAAAACAATGAATAAAATATTGTCATCTTCAATAAAAAATGTAAGCCAAAAAATTCATAATGTTGAATTAAAACCATCTGAATTATATAATGCATCTTTAAATTTAATAAATAATACAAAACAATTAAATGCATATATAAATGTTACTGATAAAATTGCAAATGATCAATCAAATGAATCAACAAAACGTCAAAATGATGGTAAATTATTAGGTGAACTTGATGGTATATTAATTTCAATAAAAGATAATTTTTGTGTTGAAAATGTACCAACAACTTGTGCATCATTGATGCTAGAAAATTTTATACCTGGTTACAGTGCAACTGTTTATAATAAATTACGTGATAATGGTGCTGTACTTATGGGTAAAACAAATCTTGATCAATTTGCTATGGGATCTGGAACAGTTGATTCACATTATGGACCAACAAAAAATATTTGGGGTTCTAAATTATTAGAAAATTATACAAATGAAAAATCTAATTTACCAATGATTAATAACAATACTTGTTCAGATGATTGGCATATTGCAGGTAATTAAATATAAATCCAATTTTTTTTACTTTGATATAATTATAATTATAAATAATGTTTCTATTTTGTTTTTTTTTAAAGGTGGAAGTTCTGGTGGTTCAGCAGTAGCTGTTGTAACTGGTACATGTTTTGCAGCATTAGGTTCAGATACTGGTGGTTCAACACGTAATCCAGCATCATATTGTGGTCTTGTTGGATACAAGCCAACTTATGGTCTTGTATCTAGACATGGTTTAATACCACTTGTTAATTCAATGGATGTACCTGGTATATTAACAAGAAATATTGATGATTGTGTTACAATATTAAATGCAATTGCTGGTCCAGATGTTTATGATTCAACAACAATTAATAAAAATTTTTGTCCAATTGAATTAAATAATTCATATAATATTAGTGGTATTAAAATTGGTATACCAAAAGAATATAATTCATTAGAATTAAATAATGAAATTAAAAATACTTGGAATAATATTGCAAATTTATTAACTGAAGCTGGTGCAATTGTTAATGAAATATCATTACCACATACTGATTTATCAGCTGTATGTTATTCAGTATTAAATCAATGTGAAGTTGCTAGTAATATGTCAAGATATGATGGTATTGAATATGGTTTAAGAGCTAATGAAAATACATCAACTGAAAAATTATATTCTAAAAGTCGTTGTATTGGTTTTAATGATGTTGTACGTAGTAGAATATTAACTGGTAATTATTATTTATTAAAAGAAAATTATGATAATTATTTTTTAAAAGCTATGAAAATACGTAGATTAATAGCAAATGATTTTAATAATATATGGAATAATTGTATTGATGTTATATTAACACCTACAACATTAACTGATGCACCACATTATAAAGATTTTATTTCAAAAGATAATCAAACTCAATGTTTACATCAAGATTATTGTACACAACCAGCAAATTTAGCTGGTATACCAGCAATTAGTATACCAATTTGTCATTCATCAAATGGAATGCCATTATCATTACAATTAATGACACCATTTTTACATGATAAACAATTATTTAATATTGCTAAATGGATTGAAAATGCTGTAAAATATCCACAACTTGTATTAAATAATACAAAATTAATTGAATAATTAAATTTATAATTTTTATATTTTAAATTATATTTATTTATTGTTAATAATAATCATCCTTTTTTTTTTTTTGTTTCATTTTTTTATATTAATAATTAAAATTATAAATTGAAACATAACAAAAGTATTTCATTTCGTTTTGTAAATTTTTATACATCATTTGATGATTTTTTTTTTTTCTTAATTGAATATATTTTAATTAAAGAAAAAAATTTATTAAATATATTATTTAATTATATATTTTCTTTTAAAATATTTTTATACAAATTTTAAATATAACTTTATTTAAAAATGATAGGTTTTTATCTCCAGACTGTTATTGACAATACAAAATAGAATCTTTTCATTCTTATTTTTCAAACAATGAATATATGAATTGTAAATTTTAGTCTGTCTAATGAACAATCTACCTATTCGAGTCACCTCAAACAAACATCAAAACAATAGACTGACATTTTCTTCTTATAACTTTTGCAAAATAAATTTTTTACATTTATTTTAAAATCAATTTAAAATGTCATGTTAAATATATATCATCAAATTAAATTATTATTTTATAAATAATAACAATTAATTATTTATCATTTAAAAAAATTGTTATTTTTTTTTTTTTTTATCAAGTTATTATTCATTTGTGTGTAGAGCCAAGTAATTATTATAGTTTATATTTTTTAATTTAAAAAAAAAAAAAATGATGCAGGC